>OX453058.1:7138722-7290497 GCA_949699795.1 Spicauda simplicius | reverse complement strand
AAATTACGTACGGTTATAGTTGACGTAGAGAACGATTGCACAATGCTAATATTTTTTTTCAAATAACGCATAAAACAGTATACATAAAATCAACTAAAAACACATTACACTCATTACCTTGCATTTGACACAAAACACATACATAATTAACGAAATAGAACATTCAATGTCTTACTATGAAAACACATAACATTAAAAATGTTAGATGTCTCTGTTCAAATACTCGCTTTTGCTTAGTTAATAAATCTCTTTTTACCTATAACCAGGTACGTTCAAGATAACTTGAAAATTATTACAATTTATATAAATTAGAGAAATATTGGTACTTTGGACAACATGAAGTTTAGTTTTTTAATTTAAATTACGGTCGAATTTCGGCCGTTGCGGCGGGTGACTGGTAACATTGAAAATAATAAAAACAATGTCAGCACTTTTAGTTAGCAAACGGATTGCGTGATGATAGCTGACCAGTCACCCTCCAATGAACAAGTGTAATATAGAATGTCTATTACTAAGAGATTGGATGCCAATCAAGTTTTTATAATTTAATAAAAAAGGTATCCGTTGCTTTTTCTTCGATTATAAAGTGAAAGTTTAACTGGTTAGTTACCTAGTTGAGCTGTTTTAAAAAAATTATCATTCATTGCTTGTTGTCATATTTTTTAAAGATTTTTTTTATGTACTAACAGTTCTAATAATTTATTATATGCATTTTAAAATAAAACTGTGTTTACACTGACACTGTCTGACGATACGTTCTGACGACTGACGTTCATAGACAATATGATAGTGCTGAGCCGGACGGGACGGCACTGCGACTTCCCTAATACGTGTGAAACGTACCTTAACAAACTCAAGATGGCATCAGGGTGGGCAATACGGTGACTACCATGTGCGCCATTAGAATTAATCTCTACTATATGATGGATGAAACCAAATAAACCTTAATATATTAGTGCTACTAGTGCTACTGACATTTGCAAACCTAACTATGACGTCCATGCAAAATTAAGGCTAATAAGGCTCCAGCCGACCAAGAGCAATATCAACCAGCTCACTAACTTAAAACTTAGAAGTATTTTTCAAGAAGCCATCATGTTTTGACTCTAGAAACATCACCGTCACACCTGTTTGTGATAAATACAGAGCTTAATCTAAAAATTATGCAATGTTATGTTCTGGTCCAAAGGGTGTGGCGTCATAACTATTCGAGATGGTCTAACGTTCTCAGTATTGTTAAAATTAATAAACTTATATTAGTCCCCCGTCGCAACGGTCGAAATTCGACCGTAATTCATCTCAAAAACTAAACTTGATAATGTCCAAAGTATTTCCCAAATTCAATTAAATTTTATTAATTTTTAAATTATTTTTATACACCCGAAAGGTGAAAAGAGGTTTAATTGACAAAGCTGCATTTAAAAGCAATAACGAGTATTTTGACAAAGACATCTGACTTTTTGACGTTCTGTATTTTCATAGTAAGACATTCAATATTTTACTTCGTTTATTATGTACGTGTTTGTGACAAATGCACAGTAGTGTGTGTAATGTATTTTTAGTTGATTTTATGTATGTTATATGCATTATTTGAAAAAAATATTAGCATTCCGTACTCCTTCTCTACGTCAACTATAACGGTATTAAATTTCATACTCCTCCGTCCGCGGCAAGTTACTTAAAAACGTACCCCAAGTTTTTGCTTTACGTATTAATGATTATATAGATATCGTTAACAGAAGTCAACAAGCAGCATTGTTAAATTACCCGATCTGACATAGTTGGGTATGTAGTAGTAGCTTATAATATCAAAGTTATTTTCAAACACACACGCAAAAACACTAGATTTAATTCTCTCACAAATAATTGCTTTTATCTTTGGGAAAGCAAATCATTTATTCACACAAATCACTTATACTCGAATGTATTTATTCTCTAAGTTAGTTAGTTGAATACAAACTTCGCCTAACTATTCTGACCCGTAGCGTCTGCTGACAATATAAGTTAACTCTCATAATTTTTATCTTAAGTGCATTACGAAACCGTAAGTATAATAATTTCTCGTTAAAGTTAGCGCGATCGGGAAAGCATTAGATTAAGGTAAAGGCAGCCTACAGCTTGTGATTATACCTAAGTATTAGATTGCCGGTCTAGGGTTCGAAAATTTGGTTCTTAATTCTTTAGCTCAATATTCCTTAGCTTGATGACTTTAACAGTAATAGGATGATTAGTTATGAGTCAGTCAAAGAAAAAGTCTAATGTCAATGTCACACCCGTACCGGTAGTTGTTGCCGGCACTCCTCTCGAATTTGTCGACGAGTACGACATTTACCTGGGACAAACGATCCGGATGGGTAAGTTCAACTTTGAGAGGGAGGTCACTCGAAGAATCCAACTCAGCTGGGCTGCGTTCGGGAAATTACGTAGTATCTTCTTGTCCAAAATTCGTCAGTGCCTGAAGTCGAAATTATTCGAGCAATGTGTGTTGCCAGTGATGACCTACGGCGCCGAAACGTGGTCCTTCACTGTAGGCCTCATTCGGAGGCTCAGGGTCGCTCAGCGTGCTATGGAGAGGGTTATGCTCGGAATTTCGTTACGAGACATGATTCGCAACGATGAAATCCGTAGACGAACGAAGCTTACAGACATAGCTCTCAAAATTAGCAGGCTGAAGTGGCAATGGGCCGGCCACATCGCTCGTAGGACTGATAACCGATGGGGAAGAAAGGTCCTCGAGTGGCGACCACGTTTAGGCAAAAGGAGTACAGGTCGCCCCCCTACCAAATGGACCGATGACCTGAAGAAGAAAGCGCGAAACCGTTGGATTCAGAGGGCACAGGACCGGTTGGAGTGGCGCCATTTAGGGGAGGCCTATGTTCAGCAGTGGACATCAAAAGGCTGATGGATGGATGGATGGATGGAAGTTAAAGAAAATGTAAATGAACGTGAATACTTAATAATATAGCCTAAAATAAAAAAAGTTCCAGGTTCCAAACTTGATTCCCCGGTCAGGATACAATTCAACAATTAATTTAGACTACATATGTAGGCTTATATATTTATGTATGTATGGATATTTATGTATGTCCATGATATCCACCACACCTATAAAAACTAGTTAAAGAAAATTACCTTATATTAAATGATAAAAGTACATTTCATTTTATACTACGAGTAATGTCCTAATATCTGATAATATACTTTTAGGTTTTTTATTACTAGTCAATATCTACGAAAGAAAATCTAGAACAGAAAGCTAATTACAAAGTAATTAGAAGCAATGTCAATATTAAATTTATATCAGTATGCTTAATATATAAGGCAGGAATGTGATCAATTCGCTCATACTATTCAACACAATCAGGATTATGTAACTGATATGGTTATTTGTGGAATTGATGAAACGACAGAGATATGTACATACGAGTATGTACGTATAGATTTTCAAGATTTGATACTTGGAGGCATTTGATACAAAATGCTCAGCACTACTTTTTTAGAGGTCTAATGCTTTAGTTTATAAATAAAATAAACTTTTTTGTTAGATTAAAATAACAAAGAGAAGAGCAGTCACTCACTCAGTACTCACTGCCGTCTGTTACCACCTGTAACCAACTTGATATACAATAAGAGTTCTACCTGAAGTTAAATGCGTTTCTATTCTGGAAAGCTGAAAGAGTCGTGTCATATACAAATGAAACCATACACAAGTAGTGGTTCACAGAAATATATATGATGGTGGTACTTGCACGGTCGAATGATACTTGTATTATCTCCTTGCAAAAAATGTCTAAATTAGCTCTAAGATTGAGTAACAGAAAGATATATGAGTAAAGAAATGTCTATATAATTTACCTGTAGATAAAAAAAATACTGCAAATTTAATTTTAATACGAATCAGATACCACACATAGTCTAGGTCCCGTTATACCGTTATATTGAAATCAATACAAAAAAAAGAGATTTTATTGTAGCTGATAGTTTAAATGTATATTGTAAAACTAATGTTTATAGTCGATGTGCTCGTACTGTGGAACACTTGAAATAACTAACGCCGTAACGATGCAAAATGTACATAGGTACCTAACCGTGCGCATGCCGTGTTTAAAAATAAATCCACGTTTAGAATATTCTCGTAAGTAGTGGAAACAATGCACATAGCATAAGCCTGTCAGGAGTATGCCGGCTACGGGCTCCATTTAGATATCTCGGCTGGTCAGTATTTAAGCTAACTTTAATACTATATTGCACAGATATGAATTTCGTTTTAAGATGAAATAACCAGTTCAACATGTAAAATAGCCGCTTGTTTAATGTTAAAAAAATGGGAACTGAAATCATCGTGGAGGTTTTTAATTGGGGGTAAATATCGTCGTTATCTACATTAGAAATAGTTTCGTAACTATACGTTAAAATCAAAGTTTCTCTTAATCTAATCGAATGATTTTAAACTAGCTATCGGGATTGCAATCTTCTACCAAAATATAAAAAATTAATTTAAAATAAAATTTAATTTTATTAAATATAAATATTTAATACTTATACGGTCTATCAAATCGGAGGGTAGTATGCATCGCGGTGGTCCGAAAGCAGTATGGAAGTGTGAGCGTTGTCGAAAAGACCATCGCTAGCCGTAAATTGTGCTTGTGAAGCCTATTACCATTAATTTTGGTTTTAATTGCGTATATTTAAACTATTTGTGTACTAAAAGTGTGTCGAATAAAGTGAAGCCTTCGTCTATGTCGCTAGTGTGTGTGCACTTGAGCTGTGGACCGCGTGAAACCTAGCCAGGATCCTAAAAGAAAGCGGCGCCTCGGGCGAACCATACGTAACCAACTGTAAGTACAATCCGTATTACAACAGCATGCTAGGTTGCCTCAAAATATTGTGTAACTGCCTATAACCCACCCGAAGTCTTGTTGACTGTTTATGCCCTACATACACCTAGTACTACCTACACTACTACCCCTACCCCTACTACCTACACATACTAGAGGGAAGGCGGTTCGAGCACACCCAAAAGAGAAATGTATATCTCCATATCCTTTGTACGTAAATACTCATATTATATCTAAATGTGAAAGAACAAGAAAGAATCCAGAGCCCATGATTAACTGTACCATGATGTCAACATATTGCTTTACCGAGAAAAAATAATGCAAATTTAAGTAAGCTTAGTTGATAAAGTTCCTCGCAAAAGTAATTTTCGCAACCTTTGACTGTTCGCAGACTCGGGACGTGCTTAAGCATAAAATAATTTAGTCCGTATCTCATTACCGCGATACGCTGCGTCCAACTACACACCCCACTCCCGCATGCATGAAGCGGGATACAATTCCGAAACAGGGCAATGCTCTATGATGTTACTTTTGTCTTCAAGCTACTAAACCTACAAAGAGCGGGTGAAAGCTAAATAATGACTAGTGCTGGGCACTACGATGTGAATAATACAAATGAATAGCGCTAACATAGTATATTTATCAGGCAATTTCAGCCAAATAATAGCCTGCATGTTGTTGGTTATTAAATTATTTATTTACCTTTACCCTTCTGTTCTTTCGCGTAAAGTGTTATTTAAAAGTGGAAGAACTATACGCAATTCGTCACTAACACACCTAGGTAGATTTATTGGTCTTAGAACAGCGGTACACTTAGTCCATTGCTTGCTAGTAATCCGCTCTATGAAGGTAAGATATGGGAGGAATACTTGATAAAATCAGATCACATTAGTGATTGAACGTGTTCTAAGGCTTTTTTTTATTTGACTGAAGTAGCAAACGAGCATGCAGTCCGCCTGATGGTAAGTGGTCACTGCCGCCCTGCGACATCTGTAATCAACTTCATACAGAACATGGGTTCCCTATGAAGTCAGACAGATGCGTCGCTTCTCCCGAGGACTATGATGGTCGCCTCATGTGAAAGTGCGCCGACAACCACACCCTTCTATCGAAACGCAAGAACTGCTTCACGCTAGAAATAGGTGTGGCGGTGGTATTTCCCCGGTCGAACTACACTGGTTCTACTGTCTGTCTGTAGTCTGTATACTTACCTACAGACATATGTTTGGATAATTGCCACTATCATCAAGTGGATCGCGATCTGGTTTGTTTCTCCTACATTATAAAAAAAAAAAAACAGATTATTTTAAAGCAGTTATTTATTATTTGTGACGCAGGTTCGAAACGTCAATTTTGCTCTATACACTACCATGGAAGTCCATGCGATCAAATGAAATAGTTGTTAGATGCAATTTTATGGAAAGGCTTAAACCTATCCCAGAATGGGTTTTAGCTAATTCATTTTTCATCAAGCCTATCCAAATAAATAAATACCCGAAATGCTTCGGAATAGGAAGTGTCAAAAATTGTAAACCTACGTTACTTTTTTTAATTCTAAAAGTTAAGAGATCTTCATAAATCTCTACGTCTATTACTATAATGTTCTTCAAAAATCTGATGATGTACTTAAGAAATACGTTTCTATGGAGACCACACTTAAATCTATAATAAACATCATATTTCCTATATTTAATGTTTAATAGAACTTCTACGAGGCTGTCTTTGTTTGATGAAACCATAAATGTAACTTGTAGGTACACAAGGGAAAAAAATAAAAACGCTTAAAACGCTTTCTACACTCGTAGCCCCTGCAGTAGGATTTTCTCCTGTGTCTGATGGGTTTAGAACAGGAATCTAAACCCATCATTCAAATAACTGTCTGGCCGGAAACGGACCCGGAACCCTGCGTGTAAGAACGGTATGGTAACCGCACGGCCACGCTAGTCGTCAAATTTCTTATTATTTTTTGTTAGAACAAGATCGCCACAAATTATTCAGTCGATAATTAATCATTTTAGGTTTTCTGCAACGCGAACTTTGATCACAAAAGCGTAGGACGTCAAAGGGGTCATTTGAGCCTCGTTTAGTAGACGACGGAGGGTTTGGCCTCGCCTTTTGAAATATCATCCTGGCTTCTAAGGAGTGACATCCAATAGTTATTATTAAGGCATGAATCGACTTTTTCTTCAATAACGGCTTGTCTTGTTATCGACGTCGTTGACAAACATATAAATGTTAACATTATTTGTCTTATTTGCTTCATGACGACTTGTCCCTGTACTAGATACGGGTCTCCTCTAGAAGGGAAAAAAGTTTAACCCTTAGTCAACTTTGCTGGTGCATGGCTTCATATTTGATAGTAACTTACATACCCTGAATTTTTTTTACGGAAAGTTTTCTTTCACTTTTAAAGATATGGCTTTCTTCCGAAAATTCGAAAACTAGACCCCGTCGTTAAAAGCGGAATTTGAAGCCAATAGCCTAACTACTACTTTATAAGTAAGTTTTTCTAATACGTCTAAAATAAAAGCGTTACTTACCTAAAAACATAATACCTGACTATTCAAAATAAACAAGTACTACAATAAGGGAATGTATTGTTAAATAGACATTATACAACGTACGGTACTTTAGTATTTTTTGTCTCCGCCAATACTAAATTTTCATGTATAATTAACGAAA
This sequence comes from Spicauda simplicius, assembly GCA_949699795.1. Taxonomy (NCBI): domain Eukaryota; kingdom Metazoa; phylum Arthropoda; class Insecta; order Lepidoptera; family Hesperiidae; genus Spicauda; species Spicauda simplicius. The sequence continues at coordinate 7,282,977 of OX453058.1, read as the reverse complement.
GCTACTAGGTTCACTGCTAGAAATCTAACTTCATGCTAAGCTGGGATCGAATCCGTAACTGTGCACGGCACACCCGTTCGAAAGACACCATTCTATTTAATTTAAATAAAAAACTAACATACATTTATTGAGAAAATTTCTACCATTGAGAAGTTCGTAAATCTAAAAAAATAATCATTTGTAGGATTTTCTCCTGTGTCGTGGGTGCCAGGGACACACAAACACCTAGACCCAGAACAGGAATCTAAACCCATCATTCAAATACCTGTCTGTCTTAATATTTAAATAAATATTCATTAAATAATTTCGATATTATTTCGTATCGACACTATTTCATCGTTTGTGTCCGGCTTATTTCGATTTCCGCTCGTTACTCCAACATTGTAAGTGTGAAGCCACCTTTATATATTACCGGATATTAAGTTTTCAAAATAGTATGAGACACGTGTGCTTCTGACGGTTGACATTAAATATTTTTTAAAGAATTAGCCTAGCTAGCTAGTTAGACGAGCTAACTTATGAATATTTAATACATCGCCGCATGTATACATATACCGAAGATATCCCGCACGTCAGCCTATACGAGATAAGATTGGCCCTCAAACAGCTCAAAAACAACCGAGTGCCCGGCGAAGACGGAATCACAAATGAATTGCTTAAAGCAGGACGGAGGCCTATTTTAAAAGCGCTCCAACAGTTGTTCGATTCCATCATAAGCCAGGAAATAGCACCGGCGGCGTGGAGTAGAAGCGTGGTGATACTGTTCTTCAAAAAAGGCGATAGGTCTTTGCTGAAGAATTACAGGCTCATCGCGCTTCTGAGCCACGTCTACAAGGTATTTCGAGGGTCATCAATAATCGAATAGTTCGCAGGCTCGACGACTTCCAGCCTCCCAAACAAGCCGGATTCCGACAAGGCTTTAGTACCATGGACTACATACACACACTACACGCGGCAGATAGTAGAGAAGGCCGAGGAGTACAATCTGCCGTTGTGTGTGGCCTATGTGGACTATGAGAAAGCCTTCGATTCTATCGAAACATGGGCGGTGTTAGAGTCGCTCCAGCGGTGCCAGATTGACTATCGGTACATCGAAGTGTTGAAGTGTATAATTATATAAGGCAGCATCAAGTTCGATCCGATTATACGACGGAAGTACGAACCAGATCCAAGAGGGGGATGTATTATCCCCGAAACTGTTTACCGCTACATTGAAAGACGTGTTCAAATTGATGGAGTGGAAAGGATTCGGCATCAATATCGGTGGCGAATATATCACTCACCTTCGATTCGCAGACGACATAGTCATCATGGCGGAGTCGATGGAGCACACCTCAACGCCATGCTCAGCGACCTCTCTGGTGCCTCTCAAAGGGTGGGTCTTAAGATGAACATGGACAAGACGAAGATCATACCTAACGTCCATGTCGCACCCGTACCGGTCGTTGTTGATGGCACCACCCTCGAAGTTGTGTATTTCCCTACGCGACAGAATTCGTAATGATGAAATCCGTAGGAGAACGAAAGTTACCGACATAGCTCTCAGAATTAGTAGGCTGAAGTGGCAGTAGGCAGGCCACATGGTTCGTAGTATAGATAACCGATAGGGTAGAAGACTCCTCGAATGGAGACCACGTCTCGGCAAAAGAAGTGCAGGCCGCCCCCGACCAGGTGAATTAATGACCTGAAGAAGGCGGCGGGTAACCGCTGGATTCAGATGGCTCAGGACCGGTCGAAGTGGCGCAAATTAGGGGAGGCCTATGTCCAGCAGTAGACTTTCAAAGGCTGATGGATGGATGGATGGATGGATATCGAGAATAATATATTTACAAAAAGCTTTACATCAATATTGCAACTTATTGAACTTATATTATTTTATCTCAACGACGCTACCATATCGTAATACTATTTGTCAAACGTTCATAGGCTTATTCTGTGCTGGGAGCTCAGTATCCTATTTGCATTTCTCATTTTCACCCCTCTTCTTACACTCCCGCGAGTATAATTTTCACTCCTCGCCATCTCTCGTACGGCGCATGTTTTTATACTGTATATACCCTTATATTGAATAAGTAATATTGTGAAATGTCGACTCGGTTACAAGAATAATTAAATCAAAAGTAAGAGAGCAATTTATAAGGACTGGCGAAGATTTATTATAGCTTATCATAATTAGCGCGAGGAAAGTGTCATTTACATTTATTGATTCTTAAAAGGTTACTGTTGCTGGTAAGGTAATATAATTACGTAGCAAAACCGACGCGACTTCGCGAAGACTATAATGTAATCTATCCAACCATTATGCATCTGATCACCACTCCTGGACATGTCTGTCCTCCCATCCGTAATGGGGATTTGGTCAATAGTCATGGTTAGCAGTGGGTACTGATGCTATTCCAATAGTAGTCCCAAAAAATTTTGCGATGACTGCTTTGCATAAGGGTACACTGATCATTGTGCGGCGGCGGTGTCCAAGTCTTTCGTAGATATTGATAATTATGTTCTCTAATGTTGTAGAACATTTTTTCGACAACAATAGGTATCGCAGTGAATTCAATAAAAAAACATTTTGAGAAAAAAATTTACACTTTGAATCACGTAACTCAAGTTTTAGCAAAAACCATAATAGTAACATATAAAAATACAAAGTTTTCCTCTTTATAATATTAGTATAGATATAGATAATGAAACCATTTTATTTATTCATAACTAAGAATGCATTACTGTCCATTAAGCTTAATGTCTGATAAAGCCATCAACCAGTGTAAGTTGGTAGAATCTATACTCTTTTGAATGAAATGGATGGAAACGTATGAGATATTTGTATGTAAGATTTCGCATTGTTATTTTTATTTCCCATAATATAATTTTCTTATTTAGTTAAATGATACATTTATTTTAGAACATATGCCAAAATATTCATTTTTAATTCAAAATAAATTATGTAACTTCGCATAAGTGACATGTAGGAATAGAATAAAACCAAAACCGCAAAATTCCATTACCATGAAACGTGTATCTGAAATTTTATATTTATTTGGAACTTATTTGTGTTTTACAAGAACAAAATTCCATCTATATTCTCGCTACCTATTCAAATGAAACTATTTTTGCAAGCATATTACAATACTGGGACCATTATTACGTTTTATAGTGTCAGTTCAACGTTTTCCCAGGGCAATAAGAATCGACATTTAGTCCTAACCCGATAATACTACATCGAACGGCGGCAAAGAAAAGCAATAAAATGCCTATTTATTTGAAAGCCAACAGGGCTCGCAGTAATGAAATTCTTCGCGAAATATTAACGCATATTTTTCCAACAAAGAGGTGATGTATTATCGGAACGGTCCGGCCGTACCACGCAAATATATAGGGTTCGAACTAGCCTGTACTATAATCTTGTACATTGGTATCACTAAGCAGAAAAACACGTTTTAGGAGCGTTCCACGCAATGAACTAAGTGAAATGTTAGGTCAACTCCATACTAAGAAAATATTTTATGTCTGTTTCTTATATGTATACTAGTCACCCATCGCAACGCTCGAAATTCGACCGTAATTTAAATTAAAAATCAAACTTCATATTGTCCACAGTAGCATCAATATTTCTCTAATTGAGTGTAATGTGTTTTGAGTTGATTTTATGTATGTTTTATGCATTATTTGAAAAAAATATTAGCATTGGGCAATCGTTCTCTAAAAAAACAATTGCAATTTCGCAATAACCTGGAAACTAAACGATCAACCGATTCATATGAACCATTTAAACCGTAAGCCATTTATTCATCGGAATACCTACAAATGACGTGGGATGTAACGGCGTAATATTTGTAATCGCAATATACTCCGTCTACAATGCGATAGCATTATTTAAAATTTTGCTTCAATTTATTTTAGAGAATGCATTGTGAAGTAAGACTTTGTCCTGGTTATTGATATTTAATTATTCAATTTTACGTTATCTAAAATTTCTAAGCGTCTCGGCCAAACCCAGGCGTAAACATGAATGGAACTCCGCAAGGCAGTTCGTAAAAAAACATAAAATAATCGCAAATTCGCTATATCACGGAAACAATGTGAATAAATGATACGTACATACAAAACATTGTAATCGTATGCCATTTATTCATCGGAATCCCTACAAATGACATGGGATGTAACGGCGTCGAAACAATCACAGCTGATGATCCGGGCGTGTTATGCAAATCTCGGCTGTGCGTCTAACAATCGATTGTGCCATCTGTCCATAAACTACATATATTTATATCGTAATATTTCTCGGTCCACAAAGCGATAGAATTATTTGCAGTTCTTCTTGGATTTGTTGCTTATTTATGATTTTAGAGAATGCGTTTTGAAGTGAGACATTGTCCTGTTTATTGACATTTAATTGTTACGTTTACCTAATATAAAGTTTATAAGAATCTCGCCCAAGCTTAGGTGTAAACCCTTGTGGAATTCCGTCAGGCAATTTGTAAAAAAACAATTGCAATTTCGCAATAACCTGGAAACAAAACGATCAACCGATACATATGAACCATTTAAACCGTACGCCATTTATTCATCAGAATCCCTACAAATGACATGGGATATAACGGCGTCGAAACAATCACAGCCGATGATCCGGGCGTGTTATGCAAATCTCGGCTGTACGTCTAACAATCGATTGAGCCGTCTGTCATATATTTGTATCGCAATATACTCCGGCTACAATGCAATAGCATTATTTAAAGTTTTGCTTGAATTTATTGCTAATTTAGTATTTTAGAGAATGCATTGTGAAATGAGACATTGTCCTGGTTATTGATATTTAATTATTAAATTTTACGTTATCTAAAATTTCTAAGCGCCTCTTCCAAACCCAGGCGTAAATACGAATGGAACTCCGCGAGGCAGTTCGTCAAAAACATAAAAAATTCGCAAATTCGCTATAACACGGAAACAAACTGAATAAATGATACGTACATACGAAACATTGTAATCGTATGCCATTTATTCATCGGAATCCCTACAAATTACATGGAATGTAACGGCGTCGAAACAATCACAGCCGATGATCCGGGCGTGTTATGCAAATCTCGGCTGTGCGTCTAACAATTGATTGTGCCATCTGTCCATAAATTACATATGTTTGTATCGTAATATTTCTCGGTCCACAATGCGATATAATAATTTACAGTTCTTCTTGGATTTGTTGCTTATTTAAGATTTTTGAGAATGCATTATAAAGTAAGACATTGCCCTGTTTATTGATATTTAATTGTTTAGTTTACCTAATATAAAATTTATAAGAATCTCGTCCAAGCTTAGGTGTAAACGCTTGTGGAATTCAGCCCCGCGATTTGCAAAAAAAAACAAGTGCAATTTCGCAATAACCCGGAAACAAAACGATCAAACGATACATATGAACTATTTATACCGTACGCCATTTATTCATCGGAATACCTACCAATGACAAGGGTTGTAACAACGTCGAAACAATCACAGCCGATGATCCGGGCGTGTTATGCAAATCTCGGATGTGCGTCTAACAATCGATTGTGCCGTCTGTCCATAAACTACATATATTTGGATCGCAATATTCCTTCTTCCACAATGCGATTGTATTAGATGCACTCCTCCTTTGATTTATTGCTTAACAAAAATTTCAAGAAATGCATTTTAAAGCAATATGGGAGATATTGTCCTGTTTATTGCATATTTAGTGTTTAGATTTACGTAATCATAATAATCTGTTTGCAGTGCTTATAAATAAGTATAAGATTATATGCTTACAGATACATATAAATTCTTGCAGGCCTAGCAGTGCTATCTTCGCACCATATCATGTAGATTACATTTCAGTGGCATTTACAATAAAAGTAGGGTCGGGTGCCCCATGTTTTCACACTTAAACTTTGGTTGGCTCTTGATCAATAAAAAATAGCATTATACTTTTTATTCTAGTAAAGAAATAAAATGAAATGAAAAAAATGAAATGAAATGAGTTTATTTGAAATAAAGCAAGTTACATACATGGATATACTGGTTTAAAAAAGTAACAGAACAGTAACACAAACAATCTGATTACGTATTTTCATACAGTACCTATATAACATATGTTATACAATTTCAAGACGTTGGCATTTATGTGCAATAAATATAGTCATAGGACTCTAGGCCCCAAACTAGAATTCCCTGTATCGTGGCGTCTAGCCTCTTCCATATTAGTTAGTATTTATGAGACCCTGCTGGATAGTAGATGAAAATTATGTATATAAGTATATGTTTGTGTGCGGTATGTATGTGTGCTTGCATGTGTAAGCGTGTGTGTTAGTGTTTGCTTGTCGTGTGTGTGTGTAAGTGTGGTGAATCTAAGTGATAGGTTTTAGTAAGCCTTCAACTTCATTATAATTTAGTAATTATAACCATTGTATTACTACTAAAAGACCAACATTTGTATTGTTTTTTTTTTATATTTAACTTAAATTAATTTCAAGGTGGGAGAACCAGTGTAGTTCGACCGGGGAAGTACCACCGCCACACCTATTTCTAGCATGAACCATTTCTTGCGTTTCGATAGAAGGGTGTATTTGCCGGCACACTTTCACATGAGGCGACCATCATAGTCCTCGGGAGTAGTAACGGAAGTAGTAACTACATACAGAACCCATCTTCTGTATGTAGTTGATTACAGATGTCCATGGGCGACAGTGACAACTTACCATCAGATGGACAGCATGCTCGTTTGCTACTTCAGACATTTAAAAATAAATGATTAAATGCCCGGAAATGTAGTCTCCCTTGCCACATCCCTCAGGGTAGAATACGACAGTGCTTTACATCATGTTATTATGCAGAAATAAATATGGCGGTGATGCCACTAGAACCAAACCGCAAAGGATTTTACCACTTTTGAAGATTTATCTGTGTAGGTTTTTATCGCTATGCCTCACATAGTTATTTTGCAATGATAACACATTGTTACATAATTGTAATTGTAACATAATATGTTCTTATGTATTGTATAATAATGGGGGTATATTTTTGTAGGAATGGCGATTCCTGATAGACGATTAATCGTAAAATCGATTTATCTACTAACATCGATTTTAATCAATAGTTAGCTATCCATAAGCGTAAAAAATCAATCTAAAGTCTTGCTGCTTTTATCGTTAACTTTATTATTTTTTCCAGTATTATCGTGAAAATGCTAATAAAATAAATCATAAATGGATTTTGAAAAATCTATTTTCTAGTGTTTGACAGTAGGTAACGTCGTTTTCAAAAATTATTTTTTTTCAGAAACAATCATCATCTTGGTTCTTCTGACCATTGCTTGGTAAGTTCTACTGTGCCCTTGTCTCAACCCGTGAGGACACGTCCCAGCGGGAGGAGACAAGTTTGGCACTACAAGTCAGCAGACTGGGACGGATTCCGGGAATTCCTGGCTTCGTACCCTTGGAGGCAGCTATGTTTCGTCTCGGGTGATCCTAGCTCGTGTGCTGAATCTGTCGCCGACGTGATACGGCAGGGTATGGAATGCTTCATTCCAAACTCTGTCGTGTCCGTCGGCGGGCGGAACCAGCCCTGGTTTGATGCATCTTGCGCTAGGGCGTTAAGCCTTAAGCAAGATGCCTATCAAGCCTGGGCTTCAGCAAACGCGTGCAAGGATCCGAAGTGCCCCGAGCTCCGAACCGCATTTAACGCTGCCTCCCGTACAGCAAAGAAGCAAATGGCTAAGGCGAAGTCAAAGCACATCGGCAGAATTGGTGAGCGACTAATGGGTTACCCCTCAGGGAGTCGAGCCTTCTGGTCGCTTGCCAAGGCTGTCCAGGGTAATTTCTGTCGCTCCTCACTTCCGCCACTGCGGAAACCAGACGATTCTCTGGCTCATACGGCAAAAGGGAAAGCCGATCTCCTTGGTACCCTTTTCGCCTCAAACTCGACACTTGACGATCGGGGGACCACACCGCCTACCATCCCGCGATGTGATAGCGCAATGCCTAATATACGGTTCACACAGAAAACTGTCAGGCGTGCTCTATTGTCCCTCGATATCAAGAAGTCGAGCGGGCCAGATGAAATCCCCGCAGTGGTGTTGAGGACGTGCGCTCCCGAGTTGGCTCCCATCTTAACGCGCTTATTCTCGCTTTCCTACACGGCGGGACAAGTACCGTCTTCGTGGAAAGTGGCCCTCGTTCATCCGATCCCTAAAAAGGGTGATAGAAGTGACCCGGCCAATTACAGGCCCATTGCAATAACCTCCCTGCTCTCTAAGGTGATGGAGCGAATAATCAACTCCCAGCTCCTAAGGTACCTTGAGGAGCACCAGCTGATCAGCGATCACCAATATGGTTTTCGCCAGGGCCGTTCAGCTGGTGATCTTCTGGTGTACCTTACGCACCGATGGGCGCAAGCCATAGAGAGCAATGGGGAGGCTTTGGCCGTTAGCCTGGACATTGCAAAGGCCTTCGACCGGGTTTGGCACAGGGCTCTTCTCACGAAGCTTCCATCTTACGGTCTTCCCGAGAGGTTGTGCACATGGATCGCCAGTTTTCTGTCTGAGCGGCATATTAAAGTTGTGGTTGATGGGTGCTGCTCAGACATGAAGACCATCAGTGCTGGTGTTCCTCAAGGCTCCGTTCTTTCCCCTACGCTGTTCATTCTGCATATCAATGATATGTTACAGCAAGTCGGTAACATGCATTGCTATGCAGATGACAGCACGGGAGATGCCTTGTACACGGGCCGTGCAAACACCTCTCGGACACTCGTGCAGGAAAGCAGAATTCGACTTGTGTCTGAAATCGAGCACTCTCTGGAGCGGGTCTCAGAATGGGGTCGACTTAACCTTGTTGAGTTCAACCCCACGAAGACACAAGTCTGCGCGTTTACCGCTAAAAAAGCCCCATTTGTCATGGCGCCAAAGTTCCAAGGGACCTCTCTCACCATTGACAAAAGCGTAGGGATCCTGGGCGTTGACATCTCGTGTGATGTGCAGTTTCGGAGTCATTTGGATGTTAAAGCCAAGTTGGCATCCAAAAAGTTGGGCGTTCTGAGCAGGGCCGAGCGGTACTTCACTGCGGGGCAACTCCTTCTGCTTTATAAGGCTCAAGTGAGACCCCACATGGAGTACTGCTCGCATCTCTGGGCAGGGGCGCCCAAATACCAACTTAACCCACTTGACTCCGTGCAGAAACGTGCGATCCGAATCGTCAACGACCCAACGATCACCGATCGGTTAGAACCCTTAAGCCTGCGGAGGGACATAGGCTCCCTCTGCGTGTTCTACCGGCTTTACAATGGCGAGTGTTCCGAGGAACTTTTTGACCTGGTGCCTTCGTCACCTTTTCTTCACCGCACCACTCGCCGAAGGATGAAGTTCCATCCACACCAACTGGACTCGTGGCGGTCCTCCACGGTTCGGTTTGCACGCTCGTTTTTGCCACGGACGTGCAAGTTGTGGAATGAGCTTCCTCCTGAGGTATTCCCGGAGCGCTATGACATGGGGTTCTTCAAGAAAGGTGCGAAAAGGGCTCTCCTACAAAGCCGGCGATGCATTGGCGACTCCTCTGGTGTTGCGAATGTCCACAGGCGACGGTGACTACTTTCCATCAGGTAGCCCGTCTGCCTTATCGTTAGGTTAAATTATAAAAAAAAAAAAAAAAAAAAAAAATCTCCTGGGCTAACAACACAATCTCTCCCTCTCCCTCCAGAGTCCAAAAAAGAACATTCCGGGACCATCCTAAGCTACGGGACAAACATACTCAGTTTGACACAATAAGGAACTATATTAAGTATTTACTGTTCATAACCTAGTGCTTATTAAAACCGAGCACTTAACAGTCATCTGTCATTCTGCCGCAAGACAATATTACACTGATGTGCCTCAGGTAGCTAATATAACCGCAGGCACTTACGGCATTCCACGTTAGGGCACGTTTACTATGGGTAGACGGCCGGATTCGGCTAACTGCTTCGTCTGCTAAAGACGGCGGATTACTGTATCTGTTTGATCAAGTTGGGTGTGAACTGTCAGCGAGCATATTTGGCAATCAACTCGGCCAGCGACTTCGACTTACCGAGACCGATTTGGGCGCCCATGTTTTATCGTTCATGGGTTATCGAAGGTTATCGGGCAAACATCAACAATTAACAGACGACTGAAGATAAATGACCCTTGACTGCAAAGACGCCAAACTACTGGGTTTATAAAGTGTTAGTGGACAATGTTAACGAACTACGAAATTCGTTTGACGACCTAGTGTAAATGTACCTTTAGCTCCTGATTGTCGTGTAGGTATGTACGTATGTATGAATGTAACGTAATCTATATACTCGTTCTCGTATAAATTTTAAGTGGAAGTTAGGTTAGGTTAGGTTAGGTTAGCTTAGGTTAGGTTAGGTTAGGTTAGGTTAGGTTAGGTAATTTTAAGTGGAAGTTAGGTCATTTATTTATTTATTTATTTATTTATTTATTGCACCAACAAAGCAAACACTGATACATCGAAATAACATATTATACAATCAAGAGATACATGTTAAGTGCAGCCTCAATTATAGGCGCAAATTACAAGGACATTATACATTAAAAATTAGAAATTAAATAAAAAACAAATATACAATTGAATTGAATAATAGAAATTATGTATTTAAAAAATTGACATTGATGTAAACATATAATAAGTATAAATAATTATTAATTATGACATTAAATTAGCAAATTAACAATTATTATATTAGTATTTTAGATAAAAATTGGTTAATTAAAAATATATAATTGTTTATTCAACATTAAAGTAGTGCCTGAGACACTAATCTCTTAAACTGAAGAAAGGAGTTAGAAAAAATATCTACATCTACTATTGTATCGGGACTGTTTACAGAGCTCTCTGTCACTTTTCTTTGGGCAGTTATGGTATTTACATTGTGAATCCTATTGTAGCTGTTTAGTATTCGATGCAATGGGGCATTATGACCCAAATTCGATTTTACTTCATTCACACTAAAAGGAGAGTATTTCCTAAATCTCGGCAATACCCTAGGTATAGATATATTTATCTTAGACAAAAGATTAGGAGAATCACAACTGTAATTTATTAGTTTATACAGAAACATGATATCCAGCAGCTCTCTACGATGATTCAAAGAACTCAAACGGAAATGTTGTAAACGATCATTATAATTTGGCAATGTCTTAGCTAAATTACAACCATATGACAAATGCCATACAAAACGTTTCTGTATACTCTCTAATCTTTTCTTATAAATGTCATAATGTGGATTCCACACAACACTGCAATATTCTAAGATGCTACGCACAAGACAGGTGTAGATTGCTATTTTAGTTTTAGGGCTTTTAAATTCTTTGCAGTTACGTAAAACGAAGCCTAGCATTCTGAAAGCTTTATTGGCGATATTGTCTATGTGTAGGTTAAATCTTAATTTACTGTCAAGGATTACGCCTAAGTCTCGTACATTATTTGCCTCAGTTAGAAGTACCCCATTTATGTAGTAACATCTAGTTGGTGAGTGTTTCTTCCTGCTAAAACGAACAACCTGACATTTATCCGTGTTTAACCCCATTCCATTCAATCTACACCACATGAACATATTATCCAGATCTTTTTGTAGCAAAAGTGCCTCCTCAGAAGAGTTTACAGTCCTAAAAAATTTTACGTCGTCTGCAAAAATGTAGAACTTTGAACTTTGAAAGACACTCCCAATGTCGTTAATGAATACGTTAAAAAGCAACGGTCCCAAATGGGACCCTTGCGGAACACCAGATAATGCAGTAAAAGGTTTAGATTTATGGCCACCCACTACAACTAATGATTGTCTATTTGTAAGGTATGACTTGCACCAGTTAAGGAAGATGCCGGCAATTCCAGCAGATGCAAGTTTATGCAGCAATATTTCGTGATTGACCCTGTCGAAGGCTTTGCTAAAGTCAGTGTATATTACATCGAACGAATCACCACGATCGACACCCTCAGACAAGTCTTCAACAAACGAAATTAAATTAGTCACAGTTGAGCGTGCCTTCACGAACCCATGCTGTTCTAGTGCAATAAGATGTTTAAGGTGGGATAATATTATTGGATACAGCAAAGATTCAAAAACTTTAGCAAAAATTGAAATTATGGATATAGGTCGATAATTTTTTACTGAGCTGGTGTCTCCGCTTTTAAATAATGGTATTACGAATGCACTTTTCCATACTGTCGGAAAAATACCGGAACTGAGGGATTTATTAATGATGATACACAACGGAAATGCTAACGCACTAGCACATCTATTTGCAAACACAGCTGGAATCCCGTCAGGGCCGGCGCCTTTCCCAGAATCAAGTCTTTTTAAAACTCTGTAGACTTGGTCTGTAGTGACAGAAACAGTAGTTAAAAAATTTGACGTGGGGAATGAGTGCGATACATCTGGAATGGGTAAACAGTCAGTGTTATAGACGGAGGAAAATTGGGACGCAAAAAGATCGCAAATATCTGAACCAGTTGAGGCCACTTTCTTGTCCAAAGACATCTGGGCGGGATATGAGCTTTTGCCTCCTCTTTTATACTTAATAAAGCTCCATATTAATTTAGGATTTGAAGACAGGGATTCTTCTAAACGTTTCAAATATATTTTATAGTTCATGTTGTGAAGATTAGTACAACGTTCTCTAAGTAATTCAAAAGTCAGTAAGTCACGAGGATTGCCATATCTACGCGATTTGATTCTATATTTATGCTTCTCCTTGATTACTCTAATTAATGCGGCTGAGAACCATATGGGATATTTATTATTGCGTGGTTTTGATTTAGGGATGTGCTTTCTAATTATTTTTCTAAGTAAATTGTAGAAAACTGTTGTCATATCGTCAACGCTAGAGCAGCAGGCTAGTTCTTTTACCCAGAAGACGCTATTTAGTTCTTTTACGATATTTTCATAGTCACCTTTGTGGAAAAGAAATCTGGAATCCTGTTTGGATGATAGGTGTTGCTTATGACCTAATTCAACACTAAATTGAATGGGTGGATGTAAGGGGTCAATTTTTGTAAGTGGGTCAGTACTGACTTCAGTGTGGGAAATTACCGTAGTACTCATTAATAAGTCAAGAAGGCGGGTTTTATTGTTGAGACAAGGATTGTATTGTGACAGATTGTTGACAGACATAAAATCAATAATCATATTGTTCAACAGACTATTGGACGTTATAGGTGTGAGATCAAGTGATTTAGGGTTCCCTCTCCAGCATAAACTACTTAGATTGAAATCTCCGAGAATAATTATGTCATCATTGAGATGTTCCATGACATTGTTGGCTTTAACAATAAAGTGTTCCAAAATATGCTTCTGAACAGGAGGGGGGATATATACACCGCATATATATAAGTGTTCAATTTTGTCATTGATGTTACAAATGTCTAGTTTAACCCAGATATCTTCACAATCCGACTCAAAGGTACATACACGACAGGATTTAAAACGCGTAGAAACGGCAACTAACACACCACCACCTGACTTTTTGTTGTGAAACCCGGTACTTTCGCGATCACGCCTATATACTACATAACGATTATCGAATAGCTCGTTGTTAGAGATACTGCTGTCTAACCATGTCTCTGTCAAAACCATAACATCAAAATTGCAACAAACAACGTTATTATAAAGATCGATAGTCTTTGTTTTCAGTCCTCTTACATTTTGATAATAGAAATTTAGAGTGCCCTTTAGTATATAATAAAGCAAATTTAGCGGTATCATGACAACCGATTAAGCGAATCTATATTTTTAACATGAATATAATTTGACTGTTCATTTTTTCTCATATATATCCTTCCATCGCGTACCCAGACGAATTTATACTGCAGTTCCTTTGCTTTGGAACGCGCGGCTAAGTGTAGGCTCTTATTCTCTGAAGTAAGGTGTTCCACGACGTATATTGCGCTTTTTTTATCCCCGCCGATGCCTATATGGCTAGTGTTGAGCTTGTCATCTCGGTTGTTTCTATTAAATTTGCTAGTCGCAGCTAGAAATTCATCACGCAAACGTGGACTATTAAATTTTACCAAAATTGAACGTGGACGCGGACTGGAGGTGTTCAGTTTAGCGAGTCGCGTGCAGTAATGTATGTGCGTCTCATTAACTGGACATTTAATTATTTTGCTTAGCTGCACTACAGTGTTTACCAAGTTCTCACGTTTATTCTCCGGGACACATTGAATCTCAATGTTAGAGGAACGTGCGTGTTGATCCATTTGTGCCAACCGCGACGTCAACATTAAATTCGCAGCCCGTAGTGATTCGGTGTCAGATTTTAAACCCTCGATTATTTTTGTTTGCGTTGCATGACTAGACTTTACTTTTTCCAGCTCCTCATTAAAGTGTGCCATTGATGCTTCGACAGCCGAAACCGCTTTGCCAACCTCTAAGATTTGTGGGTGGATTTGTTGCTTAAATAAAATTTGAAGTTCTTCTCTTATTATATCTCGTATGCTGCTCGCTGATAAGCACGAGCAATTGCCACCGCTACGTCCCTTTACACGCTGCGTCACGAAGTCTTTCTGAGGCGAAGACGACGGGAGGCGGACGGCATCCATGTTTTACGACCGGAGATTTCTATTATTATGCTTTAATATTTTGTCAAGCAGATCTTGTTGAAATTTTTTGCAGTGACAATATAATTATCATAGATTGTAACTTTTAAAAATATTTTTTAAAATGAATTTCTTAGATCAGTATAATTCTCCAGGATTCGATCTTCGACCCACCGAGCGTAAGCGTAACTTTAAACCGCTTTACCACGAGGAATGTGACGATAAGTGTTGAAATTGGCGAACTGTTCTAGTGAAGTTGTTTAAGTTCGGACAGATTCGTTTGATGTCGGTGTTTAGGCGAAATGTACGACTGGACACTGCAACTGCGTTTACTTAAACATCACCATATATGGTAATGTTTGAATCAAGCGTACACTAATGAGTCACCAACTTCACAGCACTTTTGAGTTATTTCACTCTGATACAATGTTTATTCTTTATTATTTGCACAATGGTACACTTTCTTGTTAGTTTATGATGATAGGTAGATCTTATATGCAATTAGTAATTGATTTACACCTATTTTAGGTGCACTTATTGAATATTTTTAACAGAAACGATTTTTAATGTACGGAGTATTAACTTTACGTGCGCTTGCGAATAGAGCGCGAGCGCGAGCCCTTAGTAATAGTCATAGCTTAACATCAAAATAGCTCTGGTGCGAAGTCAAGCGAATTAGAAACGAGAAGTTCGGGGTTCGAATCTAGTTTTCCTCTATTGTCGGGAAGTAAAATACGGCTACGGTATCCCCTGCCTGTCGTAAGAGGCGACTAAAAGGGCTCCTGGGGTTGTGAGTAGCTCGAGAAGGAAGGAGGGAGTTCGCACCGCCCAGCCAGCATCCCCGAGAAGGACGGCGCCATGCCCGGCTGCATGTCGTCGTAGACACCAGAAGGTGCAGGGGACAACTGTACGTCCCCCAAGAGATGAGCCCGTGAAGGGTGCTGCGCTAGGGGGCACCGGTGCGTTCCAATGGAGATCCCGGGATCCTGCAAGCGCTGAGGAAGGCCACTGAAGAGGTTTTAGTGGGTAAAAATCCCACATAATCAAGAGTCTCTCCCAAGGCTCCGGCGTACCTTTTGAAGGTTTCGTCCCCGTCAACAAAAAAAGATCATACCTTCTTCGTCTTAAGATAAATTATATGAATTAACATTTCAGATCAAGAAATCCTATAATGTTTTTTCATAAAAAAATATTTCGTTTTTATTAACTTAAAGGCTTTAGGTACTATATGAAATTAAAGTGCGCTCTAGTGGTGACACCTCACATGAACCTTCATACTGTAGACAGCTTGAAGTCTTAAATGAAAGTTACTATCTAAGCTATCTTCTTTTTAGTTTCCAACTTGATATTTCCATGTAAATCAATTCAGTAATTGAAAAGTTTAATGCAGAGATAACAAAATAATAGGAGGGACAAAAAAAAACAACCAACGTAAGGACATATGGCAGAAAGGATAAAGAAACTAATGTAAATAGACGAATAGACACATAGAACATAGAACAAATTAATGGACCAATAGAAAAACAGACGGTCAGACAAATCAGTTGATGTAAAAAAAATGATGTCATGATAAAATTATCGCTAACTACACAAGAGGGTCTTTGATCCCCTAAAATATCAATCACACTGTAATTATCCGTTTAAGCCATAATTGAATTCAAGCTTTCAACTGTAAAGTCCTTGATGTCTCCAGATTAAATCCGATATTCATCAATATTCATGATACATTGTCTAGTACTGGCATAGCAAAGCAGATTCTAGTTCAGATTAATATCGTTAGACGTTCAACAAGTTACCAACATGCCAATATCGTGCAGCTTACACTACATTCGCAACGGAATTCATTAGGAAGGTCGTAGTATGTTGTACCATGTTCCTGTAGCAGATTTTTTTGGACTGTATTATAAAAAGTGTAAATGCAAGGTAGTAGAATGAGTATAGTCGGACCAGAGAGTTATCACAGCCAAGCCTTTTTCTAGTGTAAAGCAATTTGCGTTTTAGAGGAAGATTGCGCTTCGCGTCTCACTTTTATCTAAGGCGAACTTCTTAATCATATGTAATTGACTTTGTTAGTGAAGCAATATAAGCTTATACACATTCCTTATTTTGATGTGGCCACAATTATTTGATACGCAAATTCATCGGAGTTCGATCTAATAATGTGCCGAGTCGCTGTGTTGATTGATCGAGTCAACTCGAGTTAGTTTATATGGTATTAGAATGATGACTCGATTCTCAGTTTCGATACCAGTGCTCGAAGTCTATGTTTGGTATTCGAATATTGACTCCAATCCGGCTGGACTCTTCTAGAAATTCAAGTCCTGAATTCGAGTCTGGAGTGAACTAGGATAGATTGGAGTTCTTGTCCTCGTTGACATTCCATCTCTAGAACCAGAAGCAAAACTTAATAAATCGGAATCACTTTGAGCGGCGTTGGCGGGGGGTTACCAAACTCGAATACAAAACTCGAGTCAGTTGGACTTGCATAAGTAGACTCAAGTTAGCGAGTACGAATTGATTCTTCCTGACTCGATTAGCGGAATATAGTCAGCGTATTCGAATCAATATAAATTGGTATTCGAGTAGGCGAGTTCTAAAGCAGGAATCGAGTCTGACTCGAGTCAAACCGTAGTCGGCACATCGCTAGTTTGATCACAGCAGAAAGAAAACTCAATATATATTTGTATTTGCATATTCGTCTGCTAACACAATGTGTTTTCAGAAATAATATTTGCCAAGGGAAATAAATAAACTGGATTATATAAGCTATTGACAACATTATTACACTGACTGTAGCAATTTCAGTTACAATGATATAAATGATCAACGTTGAATGTACATTCTACATATTTTTAACTAAATTAGTTCAAACCAATAAATTAAGTAGAAATATGGGTTAAAATATGTTTTAAATAAGTCCTTGCACGCCGAAGTTTGAAATATTTATATAGGAAACTAGCTGTCCCGACAAACGCTGTATTGCCATATAAAAATAAAATAAAATGTTAAGGGTGGACAACCCTTATGAAAAATAGATGTTGGCCGATTCTCAGACCAACTGAATAAGCATGTAAAAATCGGTCAAGCCGTTTCGGAGGAGTATGGCAACAAAAACTGTGACACGAGAATTTTATATATTAGATATGGATATAAAAAAATTCACACCTGAAGAAATGTGCTTATTTTTTTTATTTACATTTAATATATCATCTTTTCCAAATCGTTCCTACATCCTACATATATACCTATAGTACGATAAAATTCTCTCTGGTGTCATTAAGAAATGAGACTCATTTTCGTACTAATGACTCCTAATACAATCCTCTCTAGTATTGCCGAATAAGCATACTATTACAACAGTTTCTTACGTTAAAAGCCAAGTAATCTAAAAGCCTGCATAAATTGTAGCACTCATTGTACGTTCTTCTTTGATGTAACTATGAACAAAATACATCTCACAATATTTGATCCAGGTAAACTTTGCCCATTCTACGACAAACGAAATGGGCTCTTTGTGGAAAGCAACATAACTGCTCTCTTATGCCTCACGTCTAAAACTACGTTATCTGCACAATGCAACTCTGTCTCTCTCTGTAGGTTGTCAATAAGAAATGGCTTACGTCATACTTCTACAGAACGAAACATAATTGTAATAGATTTGTAGGACGCATGTGTGAATGACTTCTGTGTGT
The DNA here is from genome assembly GCA_949699795.1 of Spicauda simplicius. NCBI lineage: Eukaryota > Metazoa > Arthropoda > Insecta > Lepidoptera > Hesperiidae > Spicauda > Spicauda simplicius. Next base: position 7,264,706 of record OX453058.1, on the reverse strand, counting down.
GTGTTTCTTACTTGATATTCATGGGCAACATTGGCCACTTACCATCAGGTGGACTGTATGCTCGTTTGCTACTTCAATCGCATAGTATTTTCTCATGAATTTTGGTTGTCATGGATAACACCAAAGTTAATACACAAACTCACAGACTCAGAATATAAATCTTAATTAATAATTCAGATACCTGTCTGGCCGAGGGTCGAACCTGGATCCTACTACATGTCAAACAGGTATACTTACACGGGTCATCAAAATACAATGGTACATCCTAATTATGTTACCAAAGGTTAAGTAAAGTCGAGCAACACCAATATAATTCAAAGTAGAATAGGAAATCAATTCTTTCCGCGATAAGTTTTTCAAGCAGGTGGCCTTAGTGCTTACTGCAGACTTCATGTCATCTTTTTGGCTGCCTACCAAGCGCATCAGATTTACCCTGACCCAGTATATCAGCCAACTGGGTCTAATTTAACAGAGATTAATATCACATGGATATTGTCTGTAGCCCTTATACTTATTGCCAGGCACGGATTTCTTTATTGAATTGGAATTGAAGGCTTAAAGCATAGTCTACTACGTTTATTTTCCTACCAAATAGCGTAGCATTCCAAACTGTATCAAATATATAACTTATGACTTAGAATGCCTCTATAACTAGAACTAGAATAACGTATGAACCGACTGTTTTAATCCTCAACAGTGGCGCAACCTTAATCTATTTCAGAAGAAGGTTGCTACATGTATCCACCGGCAAATGTGATCATTTCCCACTAAGTGAATTACATAATCTTTCTTTGTTTTTATTTTTTAAAATACCAAAAAGAGACTATTTAAAATATTGGCATATAAAAATTTAAATCTGCTCTCTTCGTGCCTATATATAACTCCTTTGCAATTCTAAGCTATTTCAATTGAAACTTCATTTACTCCAGTAAGGGAAATAATTAACATCGTATGAAATAATATTATAAATATGCGCGAATTATCTATACACTTCGTGTTAGCTTAAAGTATTTGACAACAAATAGACATTGCTATTCAAATTGGACCCCGCTCGGCCAAGCGAGCCCGCAATGCACTCAGCAAAGTTTTCAAGGAGAGGTAACTACTTGACAACTCTCCAAGAAATACTACATCGATTGCAGAGTTTAGCCTTTGTACGTTACAAAAGGATTGTGCAATATTTTAAATCACGTGATTTTTATTGATAGGTGTTGAGTTTTCATTAACAATAACAATGGGAAGCAAAAGAACCAACATGTCTATGTTACACCCATCCGCATCAGAAGGATAGTAATGTTTTACGAGTGTACATAATATGTATGTGTATATTTCTTTCTTATGGCGCGCTACAAGAAAATTTCTTGGCGAATTCTGTCGCAAAATCCAAAAAGTTTGAAATGCAATAAATAATTTTAAATAATGAAATCCTATTTAAAAATCAATGTAATGAAACTGAAGGCATTTAATCGTTTTTAACAATCGGGTTATTTGTTTTAATAATTTAACAATATTAGTTGTCCGACTAATAAAAACTATAGTAGTAGTGTATTCTTGCCCTAGAATAGTATTTTTTTTATAATTTAACGATAAAAGAGACGGGCTACCTGGTGGAAAGTAGTCACCGTCGCCTATAGACATTCGCAACACCAGAGGAATCGCTAATGCATCGCAGGCTTTAAAGGAGACCTCTTTTCGTACATTTCTTGGAGAACCCCATGTCATAGTGGTCTGAAAATACCTCAGGAGGAAGCTCATTCCACATCTTGCACGTCTGCGGCAGAAAGGAGCGCGTAAACCGAACCGTGGAGGACCACCACAGGTCCAATTGATGTAGATTTTCTTTTTAATAAACATAAGTACCATACACAAGTACCTAGATTTGAGTGAAAGTTCTATTGAAATCTAATTGTAAATATTAATATTTATTTGTGTATAACAATTTATTCTCTATTGTTTAAATACAATAAACATAACGACATCAATATTTGATAACAATACAAAATTAATGAATAGAATTATAATTTAGTCCGTATAACTTGCCGTATAACAGGATTTATTCCAAAATGATGGCTTTTGCACGTGTTTCTCGCTCACATTCTATAGAAAAGGAGCAAGAGGGAAATAGGTATTCCGTCATTTTCAATAACAATATTTACTGAATCGAGTTCTACCTACATGTTTATTAAATTTATTCAATATTCCGTTTATGTGTTTATGTTAGACATTTAAAGTCTCATAGTGATACAGCTTAGCAAAATGAGTTCTGACAGAAGTTTTAATGCTAACAGGCTCAAGGATAACTAACGGATCCCACAGCTATAGACTTATCACTCAGGGTCACTCAACCTTAAAGATCTTTTGAGATATTCTCTATTTTATAAGGGAAGCATTTGAAATGTTCTATTTCAACGAAACACAATAAAACGAGACAGTCATTATTTATCATAATGTGAAATTCACAAAATATTTCAGAAAAAGACGTGTGTCTGAACTTGTTTAGGATTTGTATATCGAAACAAATTCTCGAGAAACATCGAAACAAACATGTACGTTGCGTAGTTAAGCTATGAAATATTCTATACAGCATTCATAACCCCTAGCTATTCTTCATTTGTGTGTCTTATTTTTTCCGTGATTGCAAAAAGTTATATGAAAGAAAAAGTTACTTCAAACATTTGTTGACACGCTCATTCTGATTAAACGAGAAAAAAAACAAGTCGAGCTGAGACAAAGGGAAAACCGCGTGGTATTGGTCAGTTTCTGCACGAAAATACCTGCGTTACTTTAACTGCGCCCATAAATCTCCCGACTTCCGAGGAGATTTCTCCTCGGGACGCCTTTTTACAAACTTTTAGTAAGTGTGCTTGAGACAGCCTCTTTGAGAGCTCCGGAAATTTTCTCAAATAGGTTGCGATATGACACACAAGTGTAAGCTACATCTATTGACTAACATCTATTCTACAACTCAGAGGTACTAAATCACAAAGAGTATGATGAGTGGGAACATTCCGTGATGTTGGTACCAAATACAGTGTATATTTTTAAACCAATGTTTAAAATTTATTATTTTCAAATCAACAAACCTTCTAACGAGATGTGAGTAAATTGAATATTATACTTGAATAATTAGTATTTATGAAATATACATTAGTATAAATTACAATGGGCAATACGAATATATGTGTTGATAAAAACACACATGCCGTCTACGCTCATAGCCCCACACTATGATTTTCTCCTACGTTGTGGGTACCATGGACACACACAAGACGAATACCCAAACACCCAGACCAAGAACATGAATCTAAACTCATCATTCAGATACCTGTCTGGCCAGGAATCGAACCCAGGACCCATTGCGCGTCAGACCGGTATAGTAACCGCTCCGCCATGCGGGTCGTCAAACATGTTATACTGAAAAACTGTTTTAAAACTAAAAAAATAAATTTATATTTACGAAGCAACCGATCGATAATAATTAATTTTATATTTTTTATTTTCATTTATGGCCCGTAAAACAATTAAAATAGAACAGCGAACAACATATATCCCCAAAATATACAATAATTATTTTTATATTCACTGCGAAACTGAATTGATTCTCGGAACAACATTATTTGAAACCTAGGTAATTCTCGACAGCCGCGAGGGAGCGTCGCGTCGGTGCGATTAGTATGTCACACGTGACAAAAGATATTTGCGACGCGACGGTTTAGAATCCAATTGGTCCATACTGAATGACAAATTCCTTTGCATGGCCGCAGTGTTATTGCGTGATAAAGACAATTAGTACACTTAAACCATAAAATTATTTATAGGTAAAATGAACACACTTTTCAACTAATTAATATTTACTCTTAAATTTTTTCGAGAGTCAGTGGGACTAGAGCAAAAATGTTTCCTTTTTTGCACTTGCAATTTTGCATATTTCGTGATATTCTGTATATTTGTCGGAAACATTTAAAATAAATTGTATATGAACGCGATTCTTTTATAATTAAATTAATCTGAAATATGGAATAATACACAGCATGGCAAAAACAAAGTGTTAATAAATTAAGTAGTGAATCAAATAATATTAATAATAAACAGGACACATATTAAAAATTCAAAAATATCACAAAAGGTGGTAGAACCAGTGTAGTTCAACCGGGGAAGTACCACCGTCACACTTATTTCTAGCGTGAAGCATTCCTTGCGTTTCGTTGAAGGGTGTGGTTGCCGGTAAACTTTCACATGAGGCGACCATCACAGTCCTCGGGAGTAGCAACGCATCTGTGATTAACTTCAGATGGAACCCATGTTCTGTATGTAGTTGATTACAGATGTCCATGGGCGGCAGTGACCACTTATTATCAAGTGAACTGCGTGCTCGTTTGCTACTTCAGTCAGATAAATATAAAAAAAATGGGTCGTTACTGTGCATGTTATGTATCGTTTCAACTCAACCATGACTTAACAAAATGTTAATGTACAATTACTTTTACATAACTCCTTTTTACGTAAGTTAGAATCATGTGATTATAAAATGTTTCCTACTCTCTATGAATTTTATTTCCGTAAGAGACTGTTACGTGACGAACTCGATTAGCCAAGTACTTTAGCAGCTCGACAACACAAATAAAACACGGGACCAGCTAAATGGAGCGGTGTCCGGTCGTTTGCCTAAGTTGACGTTGTTCCATAGCGAAGTTTCAAAAGTGTGTGCCATAATGTTATATACAATTTATCGTGTAGACGTTTTAATATTCTAAGCCTTTGTGGCTTCACAATAAAGACTTAGCATATTAAATTTGAAAGATTGAGAAAAAAATAATGGAAGATTTGCCTAGTGCCATGCTCAAAAATACATTTCATCATCACTGCTTGTAGACGCGATTGTATCTCAGATTGACTGTACTGCAGATACAATTACAGTAGTTACTCTTTAATAATTGTAACAGGTAGCGTCGCATCTATGACCACTTTTATATACCATGAGAGTACCAAACACCACCAAGTTACTTGGTACGTGGTAACTTGGTGGTATTTTGTGCACTCAAGTATGTGTTCCCGAGTGTGTATTCTCACTTGGTGGTTATGTGGGACTTTTACTGCACTAAAACTCTCCCGGTGGCCGTCCTCGGCGCTACAAAGAGAACTCCGGGATATCCAAAGGAACGCGACCGGAATCATCTGAGCGCGTTGCCCAATTGGGCTCTTTCCAGATGGACGACTGGGCCCACCGCTCCGTCTAGGCCGTTACGACGGTATGCGACCACATTTACTGCCGTCCTTCCCGGGATCGCCTGGTTGGACGGTTCAAGTTTCAACTCTAGCCGCCCGCTACCTCGGAAGCCCCTTTTAGACGCCTTGACGACAGCCAGGGGATACCGTAGCCCTATTCTGACCCCGGAACTATAGGGGCAATTAAAACCTAACCTAACTGTTGACATTGTCCACCCATTATGGTCCCACGGTGGGATTCATACCTGTGGCCCCTAGACCATCAGAATCCCTAAACAGTCACTGCTTTTTTTTGAAGAGATCCGCGCCTACTAGTAGAACTACGAGAAGCAAGAGGGATTTAGTGAGTAGACCAATAATCGTAAAATAATCATAAAATGTATCAGTATAAGTAATTTTACTAAATGTGTAGACTGTTCATAATATTATAACTGAGATCATCTCATAAACCAATACAATCTACAATTATTATGACTCTATATATTAAACCGATAACTATATCAAACAATTACATCTGTAACTTTCAAGCGAAAACAATGAAACAATATTCAATGATACGAACAGGCTTCGCTATAATCCCGAAGGTTATTATTACTTCAAACAACAAACAGCAAAACAGTCCTTACATATTTAAACGCGTGAATGAATAACAAAGCCCTTGTTAGAGTATGCTCCACGGGACCTGTATTTTCATACAAATTGTATTACGTTCCCAATATTATGCAAATTCGATGTTATAATCTTTAATTGCACCCTCGCCGCAACGCCAAAACCGGGGATATAAAATCTCAAACGATTCCTCTCTCAGCTTTTCACTCGCAGTGTACCTTGTAAAATCAGGATTAGCTTATTTTCCGTGCGGAACATTCTTACGTCTTTAAATCCAATTACGTTTCGAAAAGAAAATATTATATAAGTGATCTCGGTTCAAGCAAATGATTTGAAGTAAAAACATTTTCTTGGAACTAATTTTAATAACAATTTTTATTTGTGGATTCCACGGAAAATTAATTTTATCGGATACTTTATGTCTAAACAAAAATAAGAAAAAACTACTGGTCGGATTTCGCTGAAATTTAGCACACACATGTTATGATCTAGATCAGAACTCTTATCCGGTGTTCTGCGGACCACTGGTGGTCCCTGCAAACATTCGAAGTGGTCCGCGAAGCCATTCGAAATATAAAATAAGAAGTCAACAAAATAACATAAAAAAGGTCATCAAAGGTACTGGTCGAATTTCGCTGAAATTTAACACACACATGTCGTGACGTAGATCAGTGGCACTTAACCGGTGTTCCGCAGACCACTGGTGATTCCTGCAAACATTCGAAGTGATCCGCAAAGCCATTCGACACATAACATAAGAAGTCAACAAAATAACTTCTAGAACACAGACTCAAGCGGTACTGTCTGCGAAAGTGTTAATGGTGAAATACATACGTTGCCTTTTAAAGTGTAGGACTTTTAGGTTCTCCTGTTTCTGAAATAATGCTTTCTCCTTGAACCTGACGGATCGACATAAGGTAATGGGGGGAAAGCTAGTAATACCTCAGACCTGCTGGACTGCTCACACATTTCAGTGTAAAGCTAATTACGGAAGCACGAAGGTCAAAATTTTATGCGTGTAAATCAATAAAATTAGAACCTTTCGGCCTCTATGATGTATTAAGTTTTTGGTTCACATTGTATGATCATATCATCTTACCATCTTAGTCCTCTGGAGTAGTACCTTAGATTGACTTCAGATTGAACCCATGTTTATATGAAGTTACTTCAAGATGTCCATCGCCGGCAGTGACTACTATCAGGCGAACTGCATGCCCGTTGGCTATTTTAATCTTAAAGAAAAAATACGTAGATAATAATAAAGGAAAATATAAATTTCTTTGTTAAAAAGACAACTTGCTGCTGAAAATTTGATACCCCCTATGTGCAATAGCTACAATTAAAGGAGTTCTGTAATGTTAGGTTAGGTGACATTTCCCAGTTCAGGCTTTATACACTTTTATATGCTCGTACAGTCACACACACACACATACACCCAACGGCGTTAAACACACGCACACTCGGATCTCATATCCCAGATGAAACCTAAGCGGCTAGAGATTCTCCTACCCCGTGTTATAAATAGCGCTACTCGAATCACCGATTACAAGTCAGCAAGGCTGAGTCGATTCCTTCTGCCATGTCAATTTTGTAAATAATAATGGATCAAATTTTGTATAATTTAAGCTGTTCTAGAAATAAACGTTTTATTATTATTATTATAAATATAACAACCTAGACCATTTTAATGGCTTTCATCGATTACTAAGTAATATATATACTATATAGATATTACGTTACGGGTCATTTAAGTTTTATACTTCGATGGGATACAGTCGAAAATTATTTCAGGATCATTACCTCTCACAGCTGCCACGCCACTAAGAAATTTCACGTCTACATTCAATTTTATAAAACTTCCTCCTTGGAAAGACTTTTTGAAACTTCATCGTTGAAACTAATTCAACGGCTTTAATTATGCTAATAGTGGGTTTGTTACAGGTTAATAGTAAAAAGATTTAAGTAGTGGGAATATTCGTGATTTTTTCATTATAAAAAGTATTCGTTTATATAGTAATGTGTGCAATTTAAATGATTTTTAATCTGTTTTTTTATCCGACAGAAGTAGCAAACGAGCATGCAGTCCACATGTTGGTGGTCACTGCCGCCGATGGACATCTGCAATCAATTTCATACAGAACATGGGTTCTATCTGAAGTCAATTACAGATGCGTTGCTACTCCCATATAAAAATGTGCCGGCAACTACACCCTTTTATCGAAACGCAAGAAATGCTTCACGCTAGAAATAGATGTGGCGGTCGTACTTCCTCGCTCAAACTACACTGGTTCTACCACCTTAAAAAATCCTTGTAAAAGTTTGATTGTTCTCTTAGTCTTTAAAAAATCTTTTAGTCAATGAAAATTCAGCTTGTAAATAGACATCGAATATCTTTACTTCTCTAGTCTGAGACTTAAAATTGAAACGTACGGAACACTGGCTTTGCGTGGGGAGACGGAGGAGGGCATAGTCTCGGTCGGCACGTCTTGGAGGGGGCGACAAAATCTGCATTTTTGTATTATAAAATCGGTATTTCCCGTAGGAAAACTCAGGCTACACTCCCGGGCGGTAGTTTTGGTGACCTTTTTTGTGTCGTCAAATTGCAGAAACTTGGATGTCAAAAAATATTTATTACACTTTTTTTATTTCCTCGTACTGAGAATTTTTGTCATAGAATAATTAAATTACACTTTTATTATTTGACGACCCGCGTGGCGCAGCGGTTATCATACCGGTTTGACACGCAGTGGGTCCCGGGTTCGATTCCCGGCTAGACAGGTATCTGAATGATGAGTTTGGATTCTTGTTCTGGGTCTGGGTGTTTGTGTATTCGTCTTTGTGTGTGTCCATGGCACCCACGACACAGGAGAAAATCCTACTATGGGGCTATGAGTGTCGAAAGCGTTTTTTTTTTTTTTTTTAATTATTTCGTCGACTTATATGCTCTAAAATGATAGCGGCCTTTAACTTAGCCCTCGCTAGGCATCTCACGCTATGCTACTGGTATGGAGACAATGACTAAACAACTGAATGTGTCTTTCAAACGATAACTCATTAAGGACCTACATAACTTCGTCCCTGTAGTTCCGGGATCAGAATAGGGCTACGGCATCCCCTGCCTGTCGTAAGAGGCGACTAAAAGGGGCTTCCGGGGTTGCAGGCGGCTAGAGTGGGAGCTCGAACCGTTCGGTCAGGCGATCCCGGAAAGGACAGGGTATATGTAGTCGCATACTGTCATAAAGACTAGACGGGGCAGTGGGCGCACCCGCCCATCTGGGAGGAGCCCGATAGGGCAACGCGCTTCCCGGAGTCTCTTTATAGCGCCGAGGACGGCCACCGGTGGGGTTTTAGTGTGGTAAAAATCCCACATAGCCCTGCATCGCTCCCACGGCTCCCTCGAAAACAAAAAAAAGGACCTACATAACTTACGATTTCGGTATTTAAGTAAGTTATTATATTCGATTATTATAAAACTATCCTATACGTTACAATTAGAGGACCCGCGTTGCGAAGCGGTCACCACACCGGTCTGACACGCAGTGGTTTCTGGGTTCGATTCCCGGCTAGACAGGTTTCTGAATGATGAGTTTAGATTTCTGTACTGAGTTTGGGTGTTAGAGTATCTGTCTTTGTATGTCCATGGCACCCATTGGGGACTGTGAGTGTAGAAAGTGTGAAAGTGTGTAATTGTTCGTTCTTTCAGTTAAGGGCAATTTGTGGTCTTGAACTCAAACTGGAAAATTTCCTAGCTTAATGCACAAAAGTTGTAACTGAGACTTTATTTTCCTCTCTTACGAATGACGTCAAAATGTATGTCTACCAAAATAATGCATACAACTGTTACTTTGTACTTAGGTATATATGTATATGTATTAATTTTCATATTCATAGGAACGTACACACACCGATACATATTCACACAATCCTGAATTGAAAATCACAGCCTCAGATTATTCCGTTCTGTTATACAAGCAACAATGTACTCTAACTAGGGTTACAGGGAACCCTAACTCATTGTTTGCTATCGGAATTTAGTACACGAGTAACGTGGCTTAATATACATATTCAAATACATTCTGTTTGTACTGTATGTTTATGGCTTCAGCGGTCTTATTAGAATCCTGTACACACCAAACAATAAACTTTAATACTAACGTTTACTGAGAACTAGATGAAAGGATAGTAGAATACGGCGAGAATGAGAAATTCTCAAATTATCTACTTTATGTTCGTACAATTGTATGTAATAATTGACTAAATAATTGCGATTGTTCTAACATACTCTTGAAATCAGATGCTATTGGTAAACTTACAGGCTACAACCGTACCGGCTACACTACATAACCTCCGTAGGCAAGGTAGTTAAATTTAGCTAATAGCGGTCACCTATCACGCTTCCTGTCCTGGCCAAATTGTTGAGTTTTGCAAATCGCTTACTATTGACTCAAGGTTGATATATCAACCATGCTGTATTTCAGTGAAGAAAGACATTTATAGACAGCAAAATATCAAACAAACTGCGCCGTCGCCAAATTAAAAATATATTTAGATCGAAATTTATACATCGCCCCAAAAGTGCTGTACGTTGAAATGCATTTAACATAGTGAGATATTTCTTTTAAGATCTTCTTTTAAACCAAATTATTGACAATACATTTTTGATGTCAATTTGAAAAAAGTAACGGTATAAAATAATTAAAACAAAATACCCGACTGCTTAAAATGATTACCTTCAATTTCAGTTGATTGTTTAAAGCAGTTTTTTGTTGTAATTTATTTAACGTTTTTTGGATTTATATCGAAATAATAACGGAAAAGCGTAATAATACGCATTAAATATAGTTTTACAGTGATATTTATGGCTTCATTTTATGCCACGTTTGTTTATCATATCTTTTTATCTTAGCTAGGCTTAGGCTTTTGTTCTGTTATAATTGTTGAAATGATGTGAATTTTTTTTGTATATTTTACCAAAATGTCCGTTCCCAATTTTTAACATTTTTGTCCATTTGTCGCCATTCATACGTGCAAATGGCCAGCCCATTTCCATTTGAATTTCCTGCATTTCCAAAAGCATCTATCACCTTTATTATGTGTCTTATCTTTACGTTTCATTTATTGTCTTTTCAAGTTTTAATATTTTTTATTACAAGTTTTTGCTAAATTTGAAGTGAAACTTCTTTATCGGGGTTGGAAAAAAATTTAGTGTTACATTTTTTCGTTACGCGCCATCTTTTTCTGTTACGCGCCATTATCCGTTACGTTACGTTACGTTACGTTACGTTATCCCTACCACCCGTGATATTAGATAGATTATTATAGATTAGATTATTAGATAAAGTTTAATAAAAGCCTTTTATTAAACTTTATCTAATTTAACTTTATTTAACCAATTTCTGTAAAGTTGCTTATAGTAAATTATTTTTTGAAAAATAACGTCATAAAGAAAAATAACACATTTTTTTTTTAAGCACAGTACTAGTATAGATACCATTACCGTGCTATAAGTATGGTATGTTTTATTACGTAGACTAGCATACGATTATATTACCGTGTTCTCGTTTGCGTCTTTATTATTTCATAAATATAATAAATAGGTATATCTATCTTGTTTCGTCATATTACTAACACACGTCTTCTCAGAGATAGTCCATTGTGCTAGCAAAGTACTATTTGAGTCTATCAATACACATTATACGTATATATCGTTAGTTCAAAACTTTAAGACATGTAGTGTTTTCTTCGGTAAAACAAACATGTGATAATGTGATTTATAATATACACATAACGTCGAAAGATTTCAAGTGTTGGGTATTAAAAACTCAGCCCGTGATTATGAGTCCAATTCAACCACTAGACCATCTCAGCACACATGTGTACATTATGTTATTTTCAGAAAACTAGTGCACTTACAGACTTTTAAACTAAGACAGTCAAACCGCGCCGTCGCCAAATGAATAGTACATTTGGATCGAAATGCACACATTACGTTAAAAGGGCTTAACGTGGAAACGCACTCAAATGGCGGCCTACTTCACTTAATCGTTTTAGCTTTTAATAAAGTCATTAACTGCTTGTTTTGTAGTAAGTATATTTTTATAGCATTTATGTAATTAAAGTTATTTCCTTACTGTTAGTGAGTTGTTGAAGTTCATGTTAGTTTGTTAATAGAATAATCTTTATTTTTGAAAAGGGATTAAGAAAATATAATAAAATCGATCAAATCGAATGAAACATCCGATAAAATACAATCCTTATAATTGGAATGTATGGTTTGTATTTGGAATGATATGAATTTAAATATAGAAGGTAATCTCAAAGGAGATAAGTTATAAGAATAATTTAGGGCTAGTAGAAGTCAGCTAAAGTATGGCTTTTCTGGATTCCTGTTTAATCGGTTTCCATATGTTCGCATTACGATCACAATGACGCGTACCTATATATTAATAACCAAATAAAATAGAAATCTTCGTTACAATATGGATATGGAAGCTAAACTAAATACGAGAATACGTTTGAGGCAAATTGCTCCCAAATAGGGTGACAGAAATTAAACTAGACAAGCGCCTACACTACCGTCCTGGGACGGAGCTCGACCTGAGCCTAATTGCTTTAATGGTCGTCAGAATGTACTTCATCACACTTATGATCAGATTGATTGTCTGATTTCTAGAGCAATTTGTGACATTAACACCACTCAAAGTAATCTTTACCTACTATCAACACCAATTTGTGAGACTGAGCTTAATAATAGAATTGGAAATAGCCCCTCTCATTCGCAACTTTGGCACAGTAAAAATTTCCAATTCTTTGTCGCAAATGGGATAAGTTTAAGAAAGCAATCGGGCTTGTATGGCGTTATGCATTACAGGACCCCTACGCAGGAGAGGGCGAGAAAACTATTCAAAAGTTTCATTTATTGCCATAATCATATAATTATTGCCATAAACAAATATCGGTGGATAATACAAAAAAATTCAACAATTATAAAAACTTTAAAGCTACAGGCGTTTTAAATGATATAGTATTTAGTAGATTTTTTCACTATTTTGGGTATATACATATGTAAGTATATGCACTGCATGCTTTCTTACCTTTAAACGTTTTTTTTTAATTAGGCATAATTTATTTAGGCATGTATTTAACCTGATGCTAATTGGTCACTACAGCCCATGGATATGAACTTCATACAGGACAAGGGAAAGGAAAGTCAATCACAGATGCGTTGCTACTCTCGAGGAGCGTCATATAACAGCAAAATGATGACGATTTTAGACACAATTTAGAAAAATAGGTTGTTGGGTGAGTGACCAAATTTCATATAGATAGGTAAAAGGACTAACTACTCACTAATATATCACTAAAATAAATGTGTTAGTAGTCTCCATACATCGAGGTAACGCACGTCGGAGTGGGAGCGACCGACTAACACGTGATTACGGAATGCGTACAGCTAACGAGTCACTTTTAATTACTTAACATCTCGTGCTCATCGTTATGAAATGCTGTAATTTGTAAGGGAATAAGTATTTTCTTTTTATAATGAAATATTTTCCGTTAACGTCATATACATAGGTACCAAAGTTTAGTGTATATAACGAAGTGAATGTGATATCAGGAAGGCCAGGAGTCTTCATTATTTTCCTTTCTTGAAGATTTCAAGTGAAGCACAGGAGTAAACTTCTTCGATTTATTCACAATAGAGGAGGTCCGATCACTTCGGCGGTTAAACAATAAATCTTTTTCTACCGGCGTTCGCTCGCCTTTCAATAACAATGTTTGGTTGTGTGACCGTAACAAATTTATGGAGGGTAAACTAAATTACAATTCTAAAAATCATTGAATGTTGCTAATTCAATAAACAAACAATTATGATCTTTAAACTAACTAAAATAATTATTATCGGCGACGTGTTTTTCATAAATACGCGGTGTCGCGCCGACATATATTTTATTACGCAGAAATTGTAAGGTCAGAAACAACATTGAACTAGCAAACGAACATGACGACCAACTGACAGAGATCTGAGACTAACTCCATATAAGACGAAGGTTCTAAAGACTAAGATGGTCGCATCATGAGTAAGTGAAACGGCATCCACATGGCAAACATACTGTCCACACTGTCCAAAACACCCAAAACGCAATAACTCGTTATTGCTGAAAGAGGGGAATACCTCCCCGATCAAAGTAAATTGGTGTAACCACTTTCTTATTCACTAATATATCGTCAAATTCAAAGAAGAACTTATTTTGCATTTGTGATAAGAAACCTATATTTAGGAACAGATACTGCAATAGTGTTTTAAGCATGGTATATGCTATCTTTAAAATTGTATAAATATTTATAAAGTTTGTATCAATTATATGTAGTATATATATAACAATATTTACATGTTTGTAATTATCGAATAGTATGCCATTTTTCATACTATACTAAATAACGTCTTTCAAACTTAATTAGTCAATAGCACCTGTAACTGACACAATGTGGGTATATTTGTCAACTAGTATTTAACTCTTTTAGCGGGATTGATTTTTATTTAAAAAAAAAGGAATACGAAACGTATGGACGCTAGTATCGTCAACCCATTATTGTCCTACTGCTGGGCACGGGTCTTCTCTCGGAATGAGAGAGTTATAGGCCATAGTCCACCGCGCTGCCCTAGTGCGAATTGGTGGACTTCACACACCTCCGAGAACTATTTTTATTATAAATAATTCTCGGGTGTGTAGGTTTGCTCACGATGTTTTCCTTCACCGAAAAGCAGTGATAATTAATTTCTAATATGCACATAAATCAGTGGTGCGTGCCTGGGATCGAACCTCGGACCTCCCGATTGAGAGGGCAAGTTTCAACCGTTAGGCTATCACTGCTCTTGCCTGCGTTTGATAGCCATTCAGCAATATATCTAGTGAGGAAGACCACACTGGCTACTAATCTAGCTAACGCTGGAATTTGGTCAATTAATGGCTCTCCGATGAGAGCGGTGACATTACGCCAAAATGGCCATTACAAGGGCCACGAAACATTCGCTTCGAACCCAATGTCGATAGCTACGAGTATATGTTGCAAACGTTGAACGTTTACAAGTAACATTGTTAAATAGCTGGTAGAACTATTGCTGTTCGACTGGGGAGGTACTATGTCTAGAGTGACGCATTTCTTCTAAACTTCTTATTGTGCAAAATAACAACAATATTTCTCTGATTTAATTAAATTTTAATAATTTTCAAGTTATTTAGAACGCACCACGCATTTTAAAGGTAAATAGAGGTTTGGTAAATAGAGGCGCGTTAAATATTATTTCAAATTATTACATTTTATTTGAATTTGAGAAATATTCTTACTACTTTGGATAACATGAAGTGAGTTTTTTCATTTAAATTACGGTCGAATTTCGACCGATGCGACAGGTGACTAGTACTAATTAATGTCTAATGAAAGTATAAATTAACATGTCGTCGCTTAAGTTCTAACACCGCGTAACTCAAAAAATGCGAATTTTGAGTTAATGAAATAATGGCATCTCAAAATAATATAGGAATATGTTATATGTTCATAAAAATATTAGTATAATATGAGTATATTAATATTTTAAATGCAATATGTTTGTTTGGTAGTTATAGAATTAAAAATAACTATTTGAGACAGTTTATTTGCTCTCCTGAAAAGTTGCTAATTTTGAGATCCGCGGTGTTAGAAGTTAAGCGACGATATGGCTTGCTACGCCGAGTCATCTGAGTGGCAGATACAAATGCTGAACTCGATTACATACACCCAGTGTTTGAAAACTTAAAACAACATAAAAATTCTGTAAACATTCAACAGTTACAAGCCATTACATTTTAAGGAACTTTAATTAAAATCCAGGAATAATTTCGGGCGCACCAAAAACGCGGCGAGAACAAAAAGTTTTGCATATTTTAATTGCACGCTTGTATCGATAACAACGAAAGTACACACAATTTGGAACTCCTGCAAATGAACTTCGCGAGAGGGAAGTTTCATAAAACGTTCCCGGTTAAACCTCGTCGGGACAAAAAGTGTAATTAAGAAAAATGAAACTGAATTCGCTTCACTCAGCGGTTTATTCTGCGCTGAAATGAGTTATTGCGTATTATAAAATTCTTGACACAGCATTAAGGTCGGGGCGTCCAAGCAAGAAATGTTATTTTTTTCCTTGCTGCCACGATTTCATAAAAGTTCCAATAAAAAAATATGAACCAAGGCTACGTATGGGTTTTTTTTGTTTTTAATATTACTTGTTTTTTTTTTCTCTTGATGCAATTAAAGCAAGTAAACGTAAACATTATGGTTGCAGAAAGGTGGATCTGTAGGTTTAGAGGTACACATGAACATATGTCTAAAATGAAATTACAAGTCGTACCACATGTCGCTATCAAATGCACTTCTATCACTAAAATCCCCCCAGTTTCCGTCCTCGGCGATATAAAGAGGGCTCCGGGAACTCGGAACGACCGCAACCGGAATCCTCTGAGCGCGTTGCTCCATCGGGCTCCTCCCAGATGGGCGGCTGGGCCCACCGCTCCGTCTAGTCTTTACGACGGTATGCGACCACATATACCATCTTCCTTACCGGGATCGCCTGACCGAATGGTTCGAGCTCCCAGTCTAGCTGCCTGCAACCCCGGAAGCCCCTTTTAGTCGCCTCTTACGACAGGCAGGGGATACCGTAGCTCTATTCTGATCCCAGAACTACAGGGACGAAAAAGTGAGACACTTGTCTTTAGTAGGGTTTGAACCCTGAGTGTGGACCGCAATAACCTAAGCAATAATTCTGCGCTCGGGGCTACGCAACACTTCAAACCAGAATGAACCTACTTAAATAGTTACTAAACATCATACTTTTACACTATAATGGGACAAAAATTATTCTATCGGTTATCTCTCCGATATCTACCACCGTTACAATTATAATTATGTAGCACTAGCAGACCCGTGCGACTTCGTTCGCGTAGACCAGAGGTTCCCAAACTCATTCAGTCTAACGCCCACTTGAAAATTAGTCATTTTGAAGCGTCCTCCATTTTCTTTCCCCATAAAAACTTAAACAACATATCAGTCTCGATTGTAATTTAATTAAACCTGTAAGCGTTTCCTACTTAACCCTCTTAAGGGTTGAATTTGTGAAAACGGTAAAATCAACGTTTCATTATATTAAGCCCCCTAGCTAAATACTAGGTTTCAGTGAGATTGAATCAAAATAAGCGAACTTTCATACAAACTTCCAACGCCAATTTTACCACCTTAGGGATTGGTTATCCAAAGTAGTAACACAAATGTTTTATTTTGTAAAACCACAAAGCGAAATACCACGTTTTTAGTTTGCTTGCATCAAATTTGGCAGATTTTCAAGATAACGACCCCTATTTTACCCCCATAAGAGTCTTTTTTTTGAATGGTGAAAAACGATTTCAATTATATCAAACCAGAAATCCAAATGCTAAGTTTCATTGAGGTAGCATTAAAATTGACGGACTGTCATACAAACGTTCCTCCTCACTTTTAATAGCCGCCTCACATAAAATGTGAACCGGCAACTACACCACAGTAGAAATATAGGAAACAGTATGGAAACGGCCTACAAATGGGGTTTTCGCAGTGCTTGAGTAGCGAGTGTCGCGTCAAGACGACTGGTCGAGTTGCTATTTGTTTCTGCGATCTTTTTGAAAATGCCACATAATGACATGGTTTACGTACGCTCTCGCAAAAATTTGTAAAAATACGTCGTAACAACATGTTAAGGATCTACAAAAAATCAATAATCCACAAGTTGTATCAATAATAAACTGTTTTCCGTATTTAAAACTGTAATAATAATAATTATCGTCATGCTGGGATTAACCGGAGATTACCTTCTTATATTATTTGTAAACTGCGTAGATATTACAATTCGATTGATTGATAACTCCAGGACAAAAGATGCTAAAATGAAAATTAATTACAGTATTATTAAAAAAATAATATACAGACAACCCTATTGCTTCAATAGAGTGTAGGTAATAATTTTATCAACTAGGCTTAGTTTCCATACTGTTCCATATTTGTACTGTTACTGCACCCTTTCATTGAAACACAAGAATCGGGCTTCAAGCTAAAAAAAGATATATGTCCGAGTCATATACGTTCTACTTTGCAAAAGCGGAGTCCTGAGTCCTAAAGTCGACCAGATGTGTCTGTCGAAAGTGACTATACTCAGGACCGCGACGGAACGATGTCAAAAGAGACTCATCAGACCAGAACACATTGCCTAACGCTGTTGTTATTTAACAGAAATAGGTGTGATGGTACTGTGCCGGACTCAATCCACGAAGCGTACTACTAAATTAACCCACTTAGCTAGTCAGTCATCTTATCAAGTATCTTATTTGAAATACATTTTATATGGAGAACAGTGCATTGTTCGTTTATTTGCAGAGCGTTCCGAGTCACAATAACAAGGAGGTTGGCTGCGAAACTCAATTAGTCGGCGCCCGTCGCCCATAGAAGCCGAGACAGGGGAAATTAATACATTTTAATGAACCCTACGTTCCCTGACATTGTGGCCCAGCACTGTCTTAAGGCGTAATTGATTAATAATGTAATAATATGTACTATTTTACCCATTACTAGCGTGTACTAGCCTTGTGTGATGTGTGATGTGCTGGTAACCTTAAACATTACGCTTTATCTAACTAAAGTAATCCTGTTATTTTTATAAACTATCTGAAAGAAACAATATGTTACTTATAAGCTCGCCGCCGAACATGACCCCTGAGAAGGTTGGGTTAGCTATAGTCACCGCGCTTATTAATTATTGCTTTTTCATGGAGTAGATGAATATCTAGTTTTCTGCTCGTCTATGAAATTAAATCTTTTAATATTAATCTTACACCTGTAGATAGTCCAAAATACGTGGGGACAGGAAAAGCTAGCGCTCTTAATGGCGGGTGCCACAAAAAATAGTAACAAGGCAATTTTCAGTAAAGAACTATTTTACTAAAATGTAATATAGACATTGAATTACAAAAATAAAACGATGTTTATACTCTAAAATATACAAGAATTAAACATAGTCAAAAAATACAAGAGAAATGAGAAGAAATTATTTCAGACAATCGTCAATCTATTATTGTCCCACAACTAGGCACCGGTTCTTTCTGAGTGGAGGGTTTCAAGCCATAGTCAATCATAGCGGCAAACTGCGAATTGGTAATCTTAACACACTTTTAATCTTCAGGCGTGCAGGTTTCTTTATGATGGTTTCTTTACCGTAAAGCAGTGATAATGAATTTTGACTACGACATTATTTAAAAAAACGGATGCGCGTGTTCTGAACTTAAACGTGAACTTCGAATGATTGAGAAGGCAAGTTACAATCAAGGTGAGTTAGGCGATTACTGCTTGTCTGCTCGCTCGATTTCAAATAATGCTTGGGAAATTTTTGCCGATGCATTATTTATGGAACAGTATATTTCCGGAAGACTTCCACAATAGTAACAATTCGGTTATTGAAAAATCAATTAACGGCGGTTAATTATCTAGGTACTCGGAATATAGCAACAGTATTAGTCAACTACTTAAATATCAAAATTTGTTAATAGAAGCCACTAATATCCTACTGCTAGGCACAGAATTTCTCTCACAATAAGAATGATTAAGGCTTTACTCCTCAGTGCTGAGCATATGGTAGACTCCGGAAACTTTTGAGAGCATTGTAGAAAAAATAGAGTTAAAATTGTAAAATTATCTTTAGTGTGAGTTACCTGATGGAGATGGATGGATAAATATACCTATCCACCTATCATTCCATCCATCAGCCTTTTGATGTCCACTGCTGAACATAGGCCTCCCCTAAATGGCGCCACTCCAACCGGTCCTGTGCCCTCTGAATCCAACGGTTTCCCGCTGTCTTCTTCAGGTCATCGGTCCATCTGGTAGGGGGGCGACCTGTACTCCTTTTGCCTAAACGTGGTCGCCACTCGAGGACCTTCCTTCCCCATCGGTTGTCGGTTCTACGAGTGATGTGGCCGGCCCATTGCCACTTCCTATCATTCACTTGGTGGTAAAGTAGTGTATTTAGATCGAAGAGGCATCGCCGCCACACCTTTTTCTACGGTGAAGGAGCATCTGTGACTGACATCAGATAGAGTACATGTGCTATACAAAATTGTTTATAGATGTCCATAAACGGCAGTGGCCACTAACTATCAGGTGAACTGCATGATCGTTTGCTACTTCAATCTCATAAAAACAAACAAGTCTATTTTGTTCTTCTGCTCCTGAACATATAACCTAATGGGGCTTATAACGTGTCAATGTAACACAGGAAGATGGTAAGCCGTACTTCTTAGATTTTGTCCCTAAGTCGCGTTTTATGAAATCCACGGGAAGAAAAGGACGAAATTTATTAAAAACCACTCCGTACATCAACCCCAAAATGCAGAACATCAACAATCGTTAAATATTGCAAGTCACGATATTATTCATTAATCAGAGAATTCGTTTTTTTAAACAACATACTTAATTGATATTTGCCCAAAACTCGTTAAAAACACGTCATACTCGAGGTGCAGAATAACGATGGCAAACATACGAGATATATTCTCAAGTAATTAAAAACTGACTCGTTAGCTCCGCGCGGTCCGTAACTCCGTATTCATGTTTGTATTCACCGCTTGCGAACCACGTGTCGGTTGGAGCTCAATTAGCACCAATTTTATCCACGTCACTAAAACTTATCAGTTCTACTTTTTATCTGATTGAAGTAGCAAACGAGCATGCAGTCCATCTGATGGCAAGTGGACACTGTCGTCCATGGACATCTTTAATCAACTTTATACAAACATGGTTTCTATCTGAAGTAACAATTTCCGGAGTAACAACGACAGAGTGGTTGTTACTCCGGAGGACTAAGATGATCGCCTAATAACAAAGTTTGCCGGCAATCACACCCTTCCATTGAAACGGAAGAAATGCTTAACGCTAGACTTATGTGTGGTGGTGGTACTTTGCCGATCGAACTACACTGGTTACTATGATTTTCTATGTACTGGGCCGTTAATCAGACATGAGTAGGAAAACAAATACCTACCCAGAATACAAATCATGAAGAATACATTCAGATTTTTGTTTACTTGGGTATCTAACCACCACCACTAAGACCCCAACGCTCACTTCCGGTGCACCACCAGTTTTAATGTACTTATACTTATACTACAGTAATGACTATACTTGTTTGGTTACATGCATTAAGCCTTAATGTCACGCATTAATAATGTCATTGATCAGTTATTTTTACAAAGACTTAATAAAGATGCGATAGAAAATGTTTGTAATGAAGTAATAAATAAAACTTTCGCATGATTTTCACGCTCGCTTCATAGTTGACCATAATGACCATACACGGGCGATTGCTTTCTTAAACTTATCCCATTTGTACCCCTACGAGAAGGAATTGGAACTTCTTTATTGTGCGAAAGTTACGAATGAGAACGGGTATTTCCATTTCTATTGAGTTAGTAAGCCCTGTCCTACAAACTGTTGTCCTTACTTTTGCGCTATAGCGGGAACACTTCGTCATAGACGAATCGTTATGAAACTTTGAGTGATAAATGGGACCGCAGCCGTTCCTCCGGCGTCGAGCGGTTTCCGAAACTAAGAAATTAAATTGTTTCAAGAGGCTTTACATATAAAAGGCAGCGGAATTGTTTTATTTCAGCACATTTACATGGAAGAACGTGAGTACGGGCCTCATTTGAATTACATATTACGGTTTCACTGACACTTAGCCTGCATATTGCTTGACACGAGGCGCGAATTGGTCCTCGGCGTAGGGCCCGTATTACCATAGTGAGGAACCCAATTCCATTATCATTTCGTGCTCGGGAGGCACTTAAGCATTTAATGGATCTCGGCTCCCCGTAATTTACCGGGACGCTGGATTGAATAAAATCGTAAATCTTAACACCAACCGACCGATGATGCTATTATTAAGAATGATTCGCAATTATTCGTCTCTTAATCCAGGAACATTGTGGTCCCGCAAATTACCTCTCTCACTTAATCCTAATGAAAGTAATATACCGCCGTCTGAACACAATACATAATACATTTTAATGAACTCGCATTTTGTTCGTAATTCTGACACGAAACTGCGTAGGCAGTAATTAATGAGTGCCTTTTACGAGAATTTGAGCGTGTTTAGGTTCTACGCATGATTATACTTAGAATTTTTAATAAAATGACTATTAGTCATTTTGTACACCGGTTACCATTGTTTGTAGCTTTTAATATCAACTTATTTATTTGGTTAAATTAATTACATTTGCAGCTTTAGAATCGTAATATCTTTTCTATCTATAAGATACATTTACAACACAATCTCACACATACATAATTTTGTTTATTGTTGTTTGTTTATTTATTGTTTATGTACCTTATCATTCACGTACAAAGGTGGACTTAATGCTATAAGCATTCTAATATATCTCAATAATCATAATTTATGACCAATTCACCTCGTAGTGAGAGAAGGTAAGCCTCCTCAATGTGGTCTACATTTATCATTTACATCCAAAAATGTACCAAATGGTATACTTAGAAGATCTATTAATTATCTAATTGCTAAGATAAGCCGCGTAGAATAATAATATTTTGGTTAATCCATTTCTAACATACATAGGTTTTAACCTACGTGTATTAAATAAGAGCAACAAAAATAAATCGAATAATAACGAGAATAATCTTGGAAACCAAAGAGCTCTGAATAAATCTAATGTGGACAATCTCGTGACAAACTTTATCTAATATATAAAATTCTCGTGTCACAATGTTCGTTCCCGTACTCCTCCGAAACGGCTAGACCGATTCTCATGACATTTTGTGAGCATATTGAGTAAGTCTGAGAATCGCCAACGTCTAATTTTCGTACCCCATAGTTATAAGAGTTGTCTGAATTAAGATGAATTAAGTTAAATATGATTCGTGGGCGCCAGCGACCACTTAACAGATGAACTGCATGCTTCTATACTACTTGGCTCATTGTTTTCTACTACAAAATGCTATAAAAATTTCGGAGATATTATATTTAGATGACTTGAAAATCCCACAAAGAACACAAATTGGCCACGCACCTGTACCTTCTTATACCAATAAACAATGGTGTAGTAGGATGAGGAGCTGCGTTGTGAAATACTCGTATATTCAGGTCTCTAAGTTCTGTTCCGAGAATCGTTCCTAACAGGCATAAAGGGCCGAAGCCTCTTTAACTACCGGAACAAACTCTCTAAACATAAACGTGCATAACTATTGAAACACTAGAAATTCGTTATGCCTTTCACCATATCAAAGGCTATTGAAAGTTTTTGTTAGCACCGTCAAGTACACGAGTATGAACACGTGTGCAACAAAGTCAGAAGTTACTATGTAAGTTACGCATACATTTCACAAGCCCGCTGGGAAATATACGTGATATAGCAATAAAACAATGTGTTCCCTGTTTGTATGTAAATTCCCAAAACTACACTTCGCTTATCACCCAAGAGACATCTAATATTTGTTTGATGTACACAATAACAAATTTTAAATAAATTTGAATTCACAGTAATTCTCAGTTGGTCTAGTTTTTGACGTGATGACGTCTTATAATTCGATGGAGTCGACTGCACGTACCAAAAAACATTACTCATGCGGCGTTACCTCGCTCTGAAGCGTTCCATTTAAGGCTTAAATTGCAAACGAGAGCACGGAATCAGCGCCAAAGAGGCACAATCGGCCTCCGCGTTCGGCAGCGTTCGACATTTGTCTCTCTCCTACTCAAGTGAGCGATTCGTCAACGTGGACAGCTGCTATACAAAAATGCAACCATTCCATCAGTATTTTCTTACTACGTTGTCACCTCCAACTATCGTCAGTAAACCGACTTTACACATAAACTATTTTTTTACTTTAGTTTAGCTCTAATTTAACATTTAACCAAGTTTCATTCTAGAGTAAACCGCCACATCTACTCCTATATAATAATAGCAGGATGGTAAAAGAGATGCACTTATACGTTACATTTCAAGCTAGTTTTTAGGGATAGTAACGCTAATGCGTTACTGGGTGGCCATAATTGACCACCCATAGGTAGGACTCCAATTCAAACTACTTGATTAGATATAAAAATCAATGCTATTTCCTATCATATCGACTGCATACGCAAATGCGTCTTCTATACTAAAAAAAATATATTAATCATTGGTTACTTTTTTTCGGTCAGCACACTCTTTTACTTTTTACGGACCTGATGATATATGTAGCAAAAGTATAACAAAAAGCATAAAAATTTACTGTCTTCGGTAGTTTGCTATGTTAGATTTATTAATGTTATACAAACTAAATGCAAAATTTCGGCAAACTTCGTGCATACAATATTTCAGGTCAATTAGTTTAAGAAAACTACAAATTAAATAAAACTAAAATCAATAGGTATCTATTTGATGCCCAATTTGATACCTAAAAACTTGAACATACTGCTGATGTAACAAATGAGTTTAAAATATATGAATTTAGACTAGTATTATCGCGGAATTGATACTTTATAATACTTAACGGGTACTCACGATGCCAAAACTTTTGGCCGTGACCACGATCCATGCAACTGGGTCGAAATATAGGCAAAAAGAATTCTATAAGAATTCCTAAACAGCACATCGTGAGTACCCGTTAAGTATTATAATGAGTTTAAAATAAGTTCGTAAATTTGTTAATGCGTACATCAATTAAAATATCCTTGGTCGACATCCAGCACTGAAACTGTCTGAACAAGGAGTCCCCATAATTTACACAACAAACTTCCGATTTGAATGACGAGGCTTAAATGGTAATTGAATTTTGAAATTCTGCGACGCTTTTATCAATTACCTACTGGTTGACGAACAGACGTATGTATTTGATATACGTACATTATGAGTCTGTAAAATGAGTTTGTACGTACAAGTAGAGTTAAATATTGTACCTAGGCAAAAGTCTCACCTCAACGTATTGGAAAGGTTTGGAATGTGAGGAAGTGAACATGGTAGAGTCACCACGCTGTATCAATGTACATCATAGAATCGAAAGAATTTAAACCACCCACTAAACCTTAAAAATATTCAAAACTCAAAACTGAGAGTTGTTCTAATCTGATCAATATCGGAAATGGGCCACTCTGTGAGGATGTGTGTGCGATTGATATACTTTCACGCCAAAAGCTGTCGATCGGATTTCGATGAAATTTCATATATAGATAGTTCATGACCCTTTTTTTCGAGAGTATATGTGGAGGTCTCCGAGCGCGATGCCTATTTCAGGATCGTCCCTGGTGAGCGAATACGCTCACCACATCTTCTGTTATTTACGGCGGCAAGCGACCTCACATGCCACCTTCCTTCTCGGAGGCGCTCGGAGTCTCGGAGACGGTTTGGGCTCCCACTCTAGCCACCCGCAACGTCAAGTCGCCACGTATGACAGGCAGGGGATACCGTAGCCCTATTTTGTTCCCAGGACTACAGGGACAAGATATTCATGACCTAGACTTACTTTTCGGATACATATTACCGTGGTAAACGAGACCAAAATAGGTAATGCTGCGTGAATAACCTCGTTATTAAAATAAACTAGAAGTCAATTTTCAATTCACTATATTTACCATATCTTGTCAAATTTGGAATGTGTAAAACATTTATCCTACATATCTGTCATTTAAACCTCTTTGATCCGATTATGGCGCGGAGTCCTTTACCTCTGCGATACATAAATCATATCAAGACATAAGTCGCGAAAAGGCCATGCAATATTCTCTTTCAGAATTTCATATAACGTATACGCAAAAATACTCGTTGAGTAAGTTATAAGTTATTCATCATCATCCATTATAGGTCAACGGCTCAGCATGGATTTCCTCTTATAATAAGAGGCCATTTAGGTCACAGTCCAAATTTGATGCACTATTAATAGTTGACTTCAAATGCGGTCCTGTAACAACTGTATAGTAATAAGTATATATATATATATATATATATATATATATATATATAAAATATCCTTTTTATCAAAGCAAATATCACAATAATTCACACAATCATTATATCACATCACAATAATTTATTCGCACAAAGAAATGAAAATTCTAAGTTGATGGCTTCCTATCCATCAGGAAGCCTCTACGCCGGAGCTCTACGCGGGAGCTCAGGGGACCAAGTGAAATCGGACTCAATAATAATAAAAGCAGTGATCTAGAATAAATCTTAATATATATAAATTACGTGTCACTTTATTTGTCCGCAATGGACTCTTAAACCTCTGAACCGATTATAATCAAATTTACTCAACGTGTGCATTTTGATCCAACTTGAAAGATAGGATAGTTTATATCTTAATTTATAGGTTTAATTGCAAATGTTTATGTAACATTTCTTTAACCACAGCAACGTGTGGCCGGGTATGCTAGTAAACAATAAACCTTAGACTATTTATTTGAGTATATTACTTGAGTTGGTTTTAAAGCTTTGAGAACTATTCTGATTCTTAAAGTATAAATGTTTAATTAATTTACGGGAAAAGATTTGTGAGGTAATTTTTCTTAAAGCGACAATTTATCGTATATTTCCTAGATTCCCTTATAAGCTCTTCACCTTTTATTATTTTCACAAAATTCACCATTTCAGGCGAAATAAATAATTAATCTTTCAAATTAAATTTCTTTTTTTGGATTAAGGCCAATTTTATTTAAGATACAAATCAATCAAAATTGAAACAAAAACCACGAACAGACTCGTTAAACAAACTATTTAATCGCACGAAAGAAATTAAAACTAAAGTTTATCGTTAGATCGGCGTAGAGGCTCAGAGAGCTGGAGCTAGACGCGGGGCTCAGGGGATCAAGTGAAATCGGACTGTACTCAATCTATAGGTATATTAATACGTAAAGCAAAAACTTTTGATCCATTTTTAAGATACTTGCCGCGGATGGAGGAATATGAAATCCAATGTTATAGTTAATGTAGAGAAGGATTACGGAATGCTAATATTTTTTTCAAATAATGCATAAAATATACCTAAAATCAACTAAAAACACATAACATACACCACCTTGCATTTGACACAAACACATGAATAATAAACGAAATAAACATTCAATGTTTTACTATGAAAACACATAACGTCAAAAATGTCAGATGTCTTTGTCAAAATACCCGCTATTGCGTTTAAATGCAGCTTAGTTTACTAAACCTCTTTATACCTTTAAAGGATACATTAAAAATAACTTGAAAATCAATTTTATTGAATTTGAGAAATATTCGTGCTTCTTTGGAAAATATGAAGTTTAGTTTTTTAGTCAAATTGCGGTCGAATTTCGACCGTTGCGACGAATAACTTGTAATAACAAAAACACTGAACATAAGTCTACTTATTTGGGTACGTCTTTTGGAAGTGTTCACTGTCCTAAAAAGTGCTAGGAAAACCCAGAAAAGTATAAAATAATTAAATAAATGTCCCTTATTCATTTTCTTTTGAATTCTTTTTGATTGTTTTTGAAGCTTCTATACTATCTTTTCTTCTAAAATATGAATTAAAAATGATTAATATTCTGACTGTGCTATAACCGCTTTACGGTGGCTTCGGAGATCAGGGACACTGGACTATAACCAATAGAATTGGAAGCACTGAATTTATATCTTCCTCTTTATTAATGTTTTTACATTTATGCAATCCTGTCTTTTTAATCCCTTAACATGTAAACTCATGTTTAATCTTATTTCTTTGTAATAAATATCTCTGATATCATATTTATTATGGCTAAATCTTAAATAAGTTGTATTTTTCTAAACAATATTCGATTAAAAATTAAAAGTTTAGATTAAAGCGTAGAGAAATAACTGTTTTATACAGTCAACAAGTAATACAACGAGTAATATGCTAACTTAATAAAAATAGCAAATAATAATAAAAATGTGCGTTACTTGAGGACTGCCGCGGCAAAGCTTATTGCATAGAATTTTTTTATCAACTTATGAAATTATAATTATTTATTTGTTTATGCAGTTTTTTTTTTCTTTAATATTAATCAATTCAAGTTCTTTTCTCTGATACTATACATATACTTTCCCATAAACAGCTGCTTACATATTCGTTCGATTTCCGAGCAGGTTGTCTCGATCCGTGCGAGCTTCGTACTGACGTACGATATATTATATACATATACGTTAAGGAAACGCTCGACCACGCTACAAGGTAAGCGGAGTGGGAGGTGTTAGGTTTTTTTCGTTACAGAATTTCTCGATTCGGTCGCCACGCTCAAAGCCCGCGATAAAAGCTATGCAATAGCTAAATAAATATTCCGATAAAAATTGTAAAACATTTTCTAGAAAGGTACGTGTATTTCTCTCACGCATTACCACCAACCTTCAAAGCGTCATCTTGACGATGGCGCGATTTTATTACTCTCGTAAAAATTCATCCGCAATAAACACCAAACAACGACGGATAATGCCCAATTGTTCCTTTGCCTTAGAAAGATCGTTTTATCGACGTCTTCCGAGCGCTGCCAAACATAAAATGAAATAGTAGGCAAGTACACAAAGACGGTTCTAAGACTCGGGTTTATACTATAATATAGGAAATATTAGGGAACTTCCTTGTGATCAAAATTGAGTTTTCATGAAAAGACGTAGGAAATAACCATGCAGTATATCTGATGGTATGTGTCACTTCAGCGTGTGGACATTTGTAAGCAACTTCATAGAACCGCGGTCACTTTAGACATAGTCACACAGATGCATTGCTATTCCCGATAACTAACATGTACTTCTCGTTTAAGAGAGCTGGCAACCATACAGAAGCGTTTCTGTGCAGTTGCCGTAGCGTAAAGCAGTTCTTACTGCACTAGACATATGTGTGGCGGTAGATAGATTATTTAAAAAAATATATCAGCAAGCACTTCACCTGATGGTAAATATTAATTGCCGCCTGTGGGCATCTATCTGTAAGCAATTTCAAACAGAGAAGCGATCACTTCAGACATGCTCCTTACCACTACGATGGTTGCCTCATATAAAAGAGAGTTTTCTACACTCATAGCCCCACAGTAGGATTTTCTCCTGTGTCGTGGGTACCATGGACACACACAAGACGAATACACAAATACCCAGACCCAGAACAGAAATCTCTTCATTCAGATACCTGTCTGGACGGGAATCAAACCCGGGACCCAATGCGCGTCAGACCGGTATGGTAACCGCTGCGCTACGCGGGTCGTCAGAGAAACCTAAGTTTCTCGCTAAACGTAGATGTAGTGATAGTTAAATTCTTCCTTAAGAAAAAAAACTACGTAACAAGGATTAATAACTAAAAACATTATTTATAGATCAGCTGTAATCATCGATATAGAAAAACCCAAGATACACATTCAGCGTCTCATAACTATCCGTAGAAAAAGAGCGCTCAATTACAATATTGAGCGCTCATTTCAAGTAGTTTACGACAATTTTAGGTTACGACATTTTTAGCAACCACTAGTTTAATGTAGTCGATCAATAACGCGAGGTAAGACGGCCTTGTCGTCATTGAACTTGAATAGGAGTAATATGTAATCGTGTCTGCCTAATACCGATTCTACGAAGTCTTTGTTGTCTAACAGTTACGTCAATTCGACTACAGAATATATACATTTTACATTAATAATGTTGTTCAACAGTTACATCACTTTACAACTGCATAATGTAGGTATGTATATTTAGCATTAATAAATTTTCCAATACCATGCAGGGGTGAAATGACGGTTTCATTTTCATAATATAACATCAAATGAAATTTAGTTAATACTATGAAAATATACATTTTATAATACTTTTATGATACGAGTACTATTTAGGCACAATATCCA
This sequence comes from Spicauda simplicius, assembly GCA_949699795.1. Lineage (NCBI taxonomy): Eukaryota > Metazoa > Arthropoda > Insecta > Lepidoptera > Hesperiidae > Spicauda > Spicauda simplicius. The sequence continues at coordinate 7,234,960 of OX453058.1, read as the reverse complement.
AAAAATAGTAAAATTAATTAGATAAAAAACTTAAAGCCAACTGCTTAAAAACAACTGAAAATGAAGGTAATCAAAAGTTATTGAACAGTTAGGTATGTAGTCTTAATAATTTAACAAAGTTACTTGTTACGGTCGGAAAGTGACATATGAATCAGTTGACGTGAAAACTAAGTTCCAACTCTAGTAGAGTTGGTCATTGTTATGTTTAAACTGAACGTGGACGCCTTGTATTTGGAATCTTGACCTTTATTTCAAGGTAAACTGGGTAAAAGGTTTACTTTGAACGAATCGTTAAATAAACAACACCCCATTTCACTTTATTAGAGAACTCGTTAAGTTAACTAATAAAATTTTATGGCATTACTTTGTTTTATAAACAAACTAGCTGACCCGGCGAACTTCGCTCCGCCTAAAATACAAAAATCCAAAATGATGTGTGTTCCTCCACTATATTATGCATTTATTATACTTAAAAACTTTCCTCTCGAATCACTATATGTATTAAAATAAACTGCATTAAACTCCGTAGCGGTGTTTTAAAGATCTAAGCATACATGGGGACAGACAGCAAGAAGCGACTTTGTTTTAGACTATGTAGTCATGTTTCAACTTTTTTCATGAAATCATTATTATCTTTATAACTTGAGGGAATTTTAAATTAAAGGAAAAATATAGGCAAAATGGTATTTGAATCACTGACTTTTAATAATAATCAATAAAAACGATTTTTAGAAAAGATGTACCTATGTATAATGGATGTATTAAGTGCAGTACAGTCAAATGTGTATTTTAAATAATGTTTAATACTTCACGTTTGTATATGTATTCATACAACTTAGACAAATTTGGAACTTGTTTCACATATTTAGACAGTTTCGATATGGTAGTATAATTCGTGTACTTAATCAATATATATATGGCAGCATTTCGACGCATACGACGCAACCATTTGACTGCTAATACGGTTTTAATTGAAATAAATATAATATTTAAAATTAAATTAATATATTATTAAAATAAGTATAATATTTTTTATTTTAGCAACTAACCAATGAGCAGCAAAAAATAGTCAATAACCAGTAAATGGTCAACCCACTATTGCCCACTGCTGCTGCCCGTGCCCAGCTCTCGGAATGAAAGAGTTTTAGGCTGGCCGCGCTGGCCAAGTGCGAATTGGTAGAATTCACACACCTACGAGAACTTTTTTTTGTTTTCTTAAAGAACTCTCGAGTGTATGTATAGGTTTCCTCGATACAATGTTTTTCTTCACCGAAAAGCAGTGATAATTAATTTCCAATACACAAATTCAGTGGTGTGTTCCTGAGTTTGAACCTCGGATCTTCCGATTGAGAAGGCAAGTTTCAACCATTAGGCTATCACTGCTCGATAATTCGCCACTAACTAGAATTAAGATTCAAACAATTATTTATGAATTCTTCTAACCATAGGGGGTTAAATTATCCGATTTCGCATACATCGTCTCTTACATTTTTGTCTCATTTTTTTCTTTGTGATTTTATCATCAACTAATCTAATAAAGAGGCTCTAGTCCTTGGAGGCCCGAAGCACGGAGGTTTTACGAAGAACTGTCTTCGCGACTGGTTGACTTTATTTGATATGTATATAGATTTGTTGATTTTATTGTACCTACCCAATATAGTCCGGTCAATATAGACATTTCAAATAACATTAAATCCCGGAAAGCCACACAAATAAAGTTTTAAATATCCCCATCGATCCTATGTGTACTTTAAATTCCGGGTCAAAAGTCAAAATTTGAGGTTTTCTTTATTTTTTTTTCGAAAACGGTAAGTTTTGTCAACAAACATCTCAAGCCAAAGTTGTATGTTCATTTTAAAATTCTCTATAAAAATAGTCTTCATAATTTTTCCTCAGAGTTACCATTCCTGAGATAGTGCGATTTTTGCTTGTACAGAAAAAAATCGTATCACTTATCGGCAGACTCATTAACACGTCTTGTTAACCATCGAGCCGCCCGGTATTAAAGGAAACGGCGAGTATTTCCTGGCTAGTCACTATTCATTTGTTTCTAAAGAGTAAATATGTATCATACAACGTAAAGCCACTTTCTACTTATGGCAATAAAGCATTATTTAACGGCAGACTTAGTCGCGTTAACCATCGAGCCGCCCGGTATTAATGGAAACGGCGAGCAGCTTTTCGCCCGGCTAGTCACTATTCATTCGCTTATAAAGATCTTTATATATTAATACGTGAAACAAAAACTTGTGAAGCATTTTTAAGTAATATGCCGCGGACGGATTAGTATGAAACTTTGCACGGTTATAGTGCAATATAGAGAAGGGGTGAAGAATGTTAATGTTTTTTTAATAATGATTAAAACATACATAAAATCAACTAAAAACACATTACACACACTACCGTGCGTTTGTCACGAAAACAAGTAATAAACGAAATAGAACATTTATTGTCTTAATATGAAAACACATAACGTCAGAAATGTCAGTGCCTTTGTCAAAATACCAGCTATTGCTTTTAAATGCAGTTTAGTTAATTAAACCTCTTTTTATTACATTTTATTTGAATTTCAGCAATATTCGTGTGATTTAGGTTTTTAATTTAAATTACGGTCGAATTTCGACCGATGTGACGGATGACTAGTTAATATATATTATACAACGTAAAGCTGCTTTCCACACACAGCAATAAAGCAATAAACGGCAGACTCATTAAAACGTCACGATAACAATGGTTAATAGCCGCCACTCTTAACGGAATCGGCAGCTGGCAATTGTCAGGCTAGTAACATTTTATTCTTGTAAGAGTACATATTTATAAGCAAAAATATATTTAAATGTAAAATGTAAAGGTATTTTTCCCCTACAGCAAAAAATACTATTTGATGTCAGATCCATTAACACGTCGTGTTAACTGTCACGCCGCCACGTTTAACGGAAACGCCAGCCGCCAATTGCTCGGCTAATCACTATTCTTTCGTTTGTAAAGAGTAAATATCTGTAAGGAGAAATATCTTTTAATCTCGTGAAATGCAAAGCTATTTTCCACGTACAGCAATATTTAACGGCAAACTCATTAACAGGCCTTATTAAATAATGCGATGCCCGGTATTAAAGAAACCAGAGAAGTGCCAATTTGCCGGCTGCATATAGGATAGGATAAAAGCGTAAATACTCATAGGAAATATATATTAAATATATTGTAAAATGAAAAGCTATTTCGCACGTATAGTCTTTTTTGCTACCCTACGGCGGTTTTGTTACTAAGAATTATCAAATAAGTTTGGCGAATAGACGAATATTGTCACCACATATTATACATACAATGTTAACTCAGTCAGTAAGTATAGTGCAATTGCCTAAAAACTACCTCAATACTCTTATTTGCTGGCTGTTCACATTTTCTGTCGACAGAGTGGAAAAAAATTCAGCTACAAAAATATAGTTTTCTCAGCAAAGCACGTATTTTCTTCCATTTATATTTCAATTACGAGAAATAACATAATCATCAATCCATTCCTATTCTATTGGAATCGTGTATCTTGGTGGTTTAGAGCTATTTTTCCCCATACCGACCGTGTAAGAGTATGGTTTATATAGACAGAGAACTTTCAACAGTGTAGATTCTAGGGTAAATATAGCTGTAGGGTTAATATTTTTATGTCCCACTTAATCCAGTTTAATGAGTTAAATTGCAACTGAACAGAACAAACTGAAATATATTTTTGATATAAAATATTTACTAAACAAGTAATACTTTTACAGATTACCGATGGAACAATTGAAATTATTTTGAAGTTAACGCTATCAGAATTAGGTCATGATGTCAAGATGCTTCTACACAAGTCGGCAATATTTAAAATAATTCATCATCTTAACTTTGACTTTCAGTAATTTTATTTATAATAGCGTTGTATGCGAATATTTATAATCCATTTTGGTTCATGGAACGCTTCCTTTTTTTTTTTTAAGTGGGTAATCCTTATGGATACCCAGCCACCCGGGGCGGCAGCTGGGTTATGCCGGACTTTTACCGGCTAAACCCCCACTGTGTTTTCTCCTCGCACCGTACGGCGGGAACACGGGTAAGCTTTCGCAGTCATCCGCGAACCCGCCGGTGCCTGGCCGCTCCCGCAGCCCCTCCTCGCGTGGAGCATAAAGCTCCCCTCCAACAGCAAGGCGCGCCAGAAAACACAAAGGCGCGCCTTACCTCCAAGGCCCCATCCGCAGGGTGACGGTCCAACCCCGAGACCGCCACCCAGGGGCCGTGGGCATGGCAAACCGACACCCGCAAGGCATCCCTACAGGCATCGACCAACCACACCCAGCCACGGATCCGTTCTTTGGTTCCGCCGCAAACCACCAAACGGCCGCAGAGGATAGGGAGGACGGCAACGACACACCGCATCTCCTCTTCCTCTGCGGCCCCACCGCCAACGCATCTGACGGTGCGCCCCCGTTCGGTCGCGGGAGATAGGGTGCACGGCAACGACACACCGATACACCTCTCCTCCCGCGACCCCTCCTGGCTGCAGAGGCCAGAAAACACCGACCTCCACAGCCCCCTCGGATGCGTCCGGAGCGGGCCCTCAGCCAAGCCCGCTCGGAGCGTCCCCTCCCTGGGATCTCTCTTGGCTTCACCGCGGCACCCCCAGCCACGGTTACTGAGCCCCCTCACCACGACAAGGTGGAGATCCCTGCGAGGGGGTCATGGAACGCTTCCTAATAAACAGAAAATTCCATCAAAAAACACAATCTAAATGTGCAAATAAGACTAAGCAGTACCTATCTTTTTAGGCAATAATTTTTGAAACTTGCGAATATCAAATAAAAAAAAGTTTCAAGTTTATAATCTGCGGGCCCTTATCACCCTACCTTTTTTTAACTTCCATAGTCATTCCAGAATCGTGTGTAATAGTATATTGAAGACTGATTATAAGTTCTCTTTTCATCGTAAACCGTAATTGCTTATTGTATCGTATTATATCGTAAATGCAAAGTAATTGCTTATTTTTAGCCATGTTTGAACGATTCAACGTCCAATTTAATAAACGTCTTTATTTTCATCCGATAATGATTTCAATACGAAAACAACTCTAAATAATAAGGCTGCGGATATTTTTCTTCGAACTACATTGTCAACTATGTGCCTTTTCAATAGTCATCGTAAACAACGTTTTGTTGTTATTTTCCATTTTTTTATGTCTCTTGCTGTTTTTGGATTAGTTCAAGAGATTTGACAGGTAGAACCAGTGTAGTTCGACCGGGGAGGTACCACCGCGAGCATAAAGCATTTCTTGCGTTCCAATCTGCAAGTAACGCATCTGTGACTGATTTCAGATAGAACCCATTTTCTACTTAAAGTTGCTTACAGATGTCCATGGACGGCGGTGACCACTTACCATCAGGTGGACTGCTCGTTTGTTACTCATATAAAATAAAAACTTTTTAACAAAAAATATCTACCGACTTCCATGTCCTATATGAGCACCGACTTCAGAACTATGTACTAAGTACTGAGTATGTTCTAGACCAAAATATATTTAAATTATTTTTTACTTTTTTGTGACATGGAAGTCGGTAGATATTTTTTGTTAAAAAGTTTTTATTTTACACTTTTTAGTGACTATATTTTTATGTTTGTATTTAAATAAAGCCTCTAAGTTTGCTTTGTGCATCTACATATTCACAAAAATTAAACATAAAACACTTTTACAATTCATACAAACAGGGCGCCCCCTCTGGAAGTACCCCTCCATCATCAGGGTTGAGGAGTTGAAGGTCAAATTTTTCATCTTATATTGTTGCTTAGTAATCTTATAACATATACGTTAGTACCAGGTGGCTAACTTCTATGGCTCAGGCTTGCAGTACCCTGCATCATCAGGGTTTAGGAGTTGAAGGTCAAAATTTTAATTTTGTGCCTCTGTTTGGTATTATTTTTACATACCCGTAAGCACCAAATTGCCAACTCCTATGGTTTAGAATTGAAGTACCCCTTCATCATCAGGGTCGAGGAGTTGAAGGTCAAAATTTTAATTTTGTGCCTCTGCTTAGTATTATTTTTACATAACTGTAAGCACCAAATTGCCAACTCCTATGGTTTAGGATTGAAGTACCCCTTCATCATCAGGGTTGAGGAGTTGAAGGTCAAATTTTTGATTTTATATTTTTGCTTAGTATTTTCTTTACATAACCGTAAGCACCAAATTGCCAACTTCTATGGTTTAGGATTGAAGTACCCCTCCATCATCAGGGTTGAGGAGTTGAAGGTCAAATTTTTCATCTTATGTTTTTGCTCAGTAATCTTATAACATATACGTAAGCACCAAATGGCTTATTCCTATGGTTTTGGCTTTAAGTACCCCTGCATCATCAGGGTTGAGGAGTTGAAGGTCAAATTTTTGTCCCATGAATTTGCTTAACAATTTCATTATATATTCGCAAACATCAAACGACCAACTTTTATAGTTCAGGCTAGCAGTACCCCTGCATCATCAGGATTGAAGAGTTGAAGGTCAAATTTTTCATAGTAAATACCTACATAGTAATTTTATTCTATATTTTACTCAATTGGACTTCTCCAGCTAAGGTTCGGCCGACTATCACTAATTTTATTATTTTGCTCCAAAAAGTTGAAGATCCTATGATTAGAACCTTATCAAACTCTTATCAGACTACCCCTGGAGTACATCCTTTCTAATAAAAAAAGAATCATCAAAATCGGTTGGCGGGATATTGAGTTATTCATACATTTATCGCGTACATTGAAAATGCAAATTTAAGACTTATGCGTTTTTCTTATGGATGCCCTAGTCAAAAAAATACTAAAAAAAAATGGGACCCTATGACACGCACTACCTTTCAAATAAAAAAAAAATCATCTAAATCGGTTCACCCAGTCCGGAGAAATGAGGTAACAAATATAAAAAAAATAAAAAAAATAAAATAAAAATACAGACGAATTGATAACCTCCTCCTTTTTGGAAGTCGGTTAAAAAAGGAATACTTGTTATATATGATTAAATGTATATGCCACCGTTTCGCACCTACGATAGTTTATAAATATTTCTGCCAAGATGAAAAAAATTAAATCTGTCTAGCTACTGACGTTACATCTTGCAATGGTCCTTCATGTCTCTATCTCGTCAAGTTTAGGACATAGCCCACCGCGCTGGCGTGCGAATTGGTGGACCTTCATGTACTATGTGTAAAATAGAGAATAAGTACTTGTCAGTAAAGGTTAAAGGTTACTCTCGGCACCAGATTAGAACTGCGGTAGCTCCTGCTACTCGTAAAAGGCGACAAAGGGAAATTCTAGGGTTTCGGGCGGCCAGAGTAGGCCCGAAAGGTCCAGTCGATCCCTAGAAGTCTGTCTAGTCTGTCTAGTCTGCATGTGGTCGCATACCACCGTAAACACTAGATTATGCGGTGGGCTTAACTCTTACGTGGGTGGAGCCCGTTGGTGGAGCGCACTTAGAGGACTCCGGTTGCAATGTGTTCTGTATCTGAATTGGATAATGTCATTTCATTCCCAAAAAAATATAATATAAAAAAACTGAGCTTCACACTTCGACGCACTACGTACTATTTTGTAAACTTAAATTTGTGTTATCTTTTACTATCTTAGTTATTTCTAGCGTGAAGTTCTTTTGTTTCGGTGATAGTATATCCATCTTAGTTTTCGAGAGCGGCAAACGCATCTGTGAAGGACTTTTGGTAAAACCTCTGTTTTAAATGAAGTTGATTATAGATGCCTGTGGATGACATCTGGTAAATTGCAATTTCGTCTGCTACTTCAATGGTAAAAATGTGTCTGGTCTTAGAAATTTATTTGTTCATAATTCCAATTCTATGAAGGCAAATAAATAAATACAGCCGTGTAATATATAATAATTTATTACTTCGTGAGGGATTAAAAAGTGCAGCTAAAAGCTAACTTAGCTTGTAATTACGATCCCAGGAGTGCACGCGGAAGATCGTGCTAGATCATGTAATTGGATTAGCTCATACGCGATATTAAGCGTATTTTCTCTCGTTATATACGTCTGGGTGTCTAAATAAACGGTTTAATTTCCCCGAAGCCGGCTAATCTGCTACTCATTATGGTACTATTTATCTGCTTACAATACTGAACCACTGTTTACTGGTGTATTCGCGAAAATAGTAACGCGTTATTAATAATTCAAGTGAGTGATGTTTATTGCAAACATATATGGCGGTATTATGGCAACACCGGAACGCCAGCGCCATCTAGTGGCGTTCGATGAAGTTATTGTTGTACCAGTTTAATGGCCGACACCTCAGTCTATCGTTGACGGTCGGCCGAAGCAGACAACTCTAAAATCATCCCGCGTTCTTAGTGCTACGATTACTTGCTTACTTAATTTAGTTTGATTAATTCAGTGATTGTAACAATTTTAATTCGGCAATATACTGTGTGTTAAAATCAAGTCTGCAATTTATTCTCGTGCTAATATTCTTTATCAGAGCCCACAGTAGGTTATACCTGATACGATGAGCGAAAAAGAACCACCCCTCCGTCATATAATTGCTAAAACGCTTTTCTAGTAGTCAAATGTATGTTTTATTTACGCAGTGCTATGACATGGTTCTTCAACGGTCTTTATAAACTTCTACAATGGCAGATCGCTTGATATTGCAAGTTTTCAGGCGAAGGTGGCTAGTTTCGACCTAGAAGCTAGCTTTAGCTCTAGATTAGTGTAATAGTAACAGTGTATTGCTCTTAAATTGTACTAATACCTGTGTGATCGTTTTATCTATAATATGTTTTAGAGTGTTTTACGTAGTCGAGTTTTACTTTTACATTTTTTCAAAGTTTTAACTAATTAACATTGAGATGGAATGTCTCGGAAATTACGTCCCTTACACCCGTCAAACCAGAAGCCAATAGCAGGTCGAAATTTAAATAAAAAACCTAAAGTTATTGTCAAAAGTAACACGAATATTTCTCAAATTCAAATAAATTGTAATAATAATCAAATAACTTTGAACACACCAGTTAAATGTAAAAAGAGGTTTATTTAACTAATTTAAAACCAATAGCGGGTATTTTGACAAAGTAATCCGTAATTTTTGACGTTATGTCTTCTCATAGTAGACATTGAATGTTTTATTTTGTTTATTATGTATGTCAAATGCAAGGTAATGTGTGTAATGGGTTTTTAGTTGAATTTATGTATATTTTATGCGTTTTTTGAACAAATATTAGCATTGCGTAATCCTTCTCTACATCAACTATAACCGTGCGTAATTTCATACTCCCCCGTCTGCGGCAAGTATCTTAAAAACTGATCACAAGTTTTTGCTTCACGTGTTAATATTTCTTAACAAAAATAAGTAAAAAAAACCTTAAAAGTGGGTTTTAAGATTTTTTAGGAATCTTAAGAAATGGATGCAATGTTTGCTTCACAGTCGATGCATATGAAAATTATTTAGTAACACGTCAATAACACACAAAATAGAGAGGCACATGTGATTCAGAACCCAGACCTCTAAGATCAAATCCCTAAACCCATGTAAGCATCTGATTGTGCTATTTTACTCGGCTTAGATTATTGTTGATCAACTTATTATTAGACCTCAGAAATAAATGTTTTGTCCCTTATAAAAATGTAATTTAGATAATCTGCTATACCTACATAAAAGACAGAGAAGTATTTGTACGTAATGTCGCTCTTTTCACGCAAAAACGTAATTTTTTTCCTCGTTTTATTCCACAATCCCTCTAATAGCATATGATTACGGCTAAGTGTGTCGACGGTGTGTCGCTGTTACAAATATTAATAGCTAGACTTATTCGTGTTTTCGTGATGACGAACAATTTGTGAATGCTTATGTTACCTTCGAAAAATTGTTTGACCTCATACTTTTGCGGACGAGCGTGACGTAGCGGTCACCATGTCGCTTACCGGTCTGACACGCTGAGGGTGTATGGTTCAATCATCGGTCAACATCGACATGTAAAAAATGATTTTAATCTTTTGTACTAGATCGTCAAGATATTTGAATACTCTAACCCGGTATGGGTCAGAATTACGTTGTTATGGTAATAAAAAAAGAGTGTGTGTATCAGCTCCGACGCACGACTGGAGTTTACTCGCATTTAAAATAGATGGCGCCATACTCCCACACTTAAGATATAAACAATACCAATACATGGTTCATTTTGAAAAAAAAAATATGTAAGTACGTATTAAAATATTAATATGTACGTATTTTCCGAGTATTTACATTATTTATCTTGATGTAATCATGAAACCTATGCATACCATCCACGCGTACTGATTAAATAGTTCTGAAGTTTTAACTATATGGCGTTATACTCAATAAGAAAACGTAACGAGGTCATTCATTAGTAGATTTTACTCCTCACATTTTTCTCATACCGGGCCCTTATATATATGCAAATCGATTCTTAAGGATTAAACTCTAAAAATCGTGTCCCCTTTTTCTCTGATCGCAGGTGTAATATTGATAATCTACATAACCTATGTCACTCTTCAAACTAAGTCGATTCCAATGATATATCATAAGTTACAATCTGTCGAACTGTTTGACTGTAGCGCGTGCTAAAGAAATGTGCATACTTACACACACATTTATGTACATACACTCGGAAAACATTACCTTCCCTCAGAATCATTCGGGTAAAAATATGCTTGACGGCTATTTGTTTGGGTATTAATTAACATCTTAATTTATTGGAGTAGACTTATCGTTAGGGAGTGTTCACATTAAGCACGAACATGCACCGCACAAGTAACGACTGGGCGACACGCTATCATTACTGTTTGAATAATTTATAAAAAAATATGGGATCCTAAAAGAAATAAAAGGTAACTCAATAACTAGTCCCTAAACGTAGAGTTCATAGGATTTTCAAAGTAGCAAAACTTTTTGTGATTCGTTCGGTGGCGCTAACTTCATACTTATTTGTGTCTAATAACTGCAGAGTTATGCAATGCTGTAATCTGCTTTGAAAGATATTATAATAGGTACATACTTATCAAACGCATTCGAACTTAGTCCTTAGGAGTGACGCCTCTATGGTCACCCTCTTTGGGGTTCTTATCTCATCTGAGAATAAGAACTTTTGAATTTAAATTGCAATGATTGCTAATGTTTATGGGTCGCAGTGAAGACTTGCCTTCAGGTAGAACGCATGCTAGTATGCTACTTCTTAATATTATGAATTAAATGTATTGTGTTGAAGACAATTAGTAAAGACTACTAATATTTTAAGGATAACATGTAGAAATAAAAAATCATTCGTTCTTAAATTTTCTCGAAGTCCGCTTTGGGTTTATGTAGATATAGGAGTTTTATGAAACTATGTATCTGTATTATCAATTATGTATCATAAAAGTTAAAATTCTATGAATACGTAAACAGAACAGAGCATTTCTCATTCCGAAACCCCATACGAGCAGAATAACTTGTAGCTCCAATTAAGCGCAAGCAAGTTTTATTATCAGTTAGACGTCGCGCTGCACTGAATAATAAGGAGTTTGTCACTCGCTGTGTAGTTTAATTAAAATGATAGAATCCGAGATCAAAGTACAAAGATTATTTCTGTTATTGATACTACAACTGAACGACAAGCTTATCAGTCAGTTTGTGTTAAGTTTTTTATAAGTAATAGAGTTAACAGACGTACAACATTATCTTCTCCTTCTTTATAAAAATGAATGTTTGTCTGTAACTTCTCTATAGTATCGTAAACTATTCATTTGATCATGTGATGATCTTTAAAAGTTGTTATTCATGAGCTCGAAAATGTTTCTGGTTTTTTTGTGATCGCGTAGTAACGCGCGCAGAATACAGTTAGTGTATGTATGAACATAACCGAATATTTTAATGCGTTGTGTAGATAGATTTAATTACTATAGCAATATTTATGCGCATCACCTAAAATCTGTAATTAATCCCAGAGGTATAGTTTAATTTGAGTTTGGCCACAGATGCGTTGTTCCCCTGGCGACCAAGTCGTAGAAGTCAGAACGCAGCAGTACTTAACACTGATATTATTCGAGAGAAAAAGGTGTGGTGGTAGTGTTTTGGTGATCTACCACCTTTAAGAACATGGTGATAATAAATGGCAACTGCCGCACATGGACATCTGTAAGATTTTTTTTATCTGAATTAAGTACCAAGTGAGCTAACAGTCCACCTAATGGTAAGTGCTCATTGCTGCCTACGGACATCTGAAATCAACTTCATGCAGAACATGGGTTCTATCTGAAGCAAATCACAGATGCGTTCCTACTCCCGAGGACTATGATGGTCTTCTCATATAAAAGTGTGCCGGCAACCCCTTCCCACGAAACGCAATAAATGCTTCATGCTAGAAATAGGTGTGGCGGTAATTCCCCGGTCGAACTACACTGGTTCTCGTCGTCAACCCATTATTGTCCCACTGCTGGGCACGGGTCTTCTCTCAGTATGAGAGAGTTAAGGCCATACTCCACCGCGCTGGTCAAGTGCGAATTGGTGGACTTCACACACCTCCGAGAACTTTTTTTTTTTAAAGAACTCTCGGGTGTGTAGGTTTCCTCACGATGTTTTCCTTCACCGAAAAGCAGTGATAAATAATTTATAATACGCACATGAATCAGTGGTACGTGCCTAGGTTTGAACCTCGGACCTCCCGATCGAGAGGACAAGTTTCAACCATTAGGCTATCACTGCTCACAGTTTCTACCACCTTCAAATTATACAAAATTTGTAGTCTTAATACTTCCTTCCCTTGTCAAAAAATTTATTCTCGTAATACGCAATAACTCACTTCAGCGAACAATAAGACGGTCGGCAAACGATTTCAGTTCCGTTCTTCTTATTTACACTTTTTGTCTTGACTCTCCTCTGACCCCTTTTGAACTAAAGACGCTTTATAAAGTTTTGCAAAATAACTTAGATTATATATCTTTTACCACGGTAGTAAAAAGGTGTGCGCGTTAAGATATAAGTGGTTTTGAATCGTGTTAAAGAGTCTTACGAAAGGCAGAGGATACCTTAGCCCTATTTTGATCTCGGAACTACAGGGACAAACTACATATAAAGTAGCAGCAGCTACTTATGATAACGAGGAAATAAAACAACATAATTGTGTGTGTGTGTGTAGCACGGTGGACTATGGCCTAAAACTCTCTCATTCTGAGTCCACCAATTCGCACTTGGCCAGCGCGGTTGACTATGGCCTAAAACTCTCTCATTCTGAAAGAAAACCCGTGCCCATCCGTGCCCGTGCCCGTGGGACAATGATGGGTTGGCACCAATTGTGTCCAGCTTTACAAAAAAACCTAATTAATTCAGCGAGACATTCGCTAATAATATCAGTATTTCGGAGCAATTTAATGGCCGCTTTAGTTTTAATTAGCTCTAGAACGTAAATATCTACGGCTTGTTAAACGGTCACTTATTTTTCTTTTAAATTGGTCTCGAATATCGAAATCCAAAGAAACAAAGAAGCATTTCATGAATTTTTAAAGCTTCACTGCGTTCAATATAAAAATTTAATGTATATCATATCGTACGGTTAATAATAAATTTAGATATTTCGACTCTCACAACGTACAGTATCGAATCTGCAAATTGACTACTTTTCAGGAGGACGATTTAAAGTTGTATTTTGATATAATGAAAAGGGAACTAGAGTTATACTAAAAACATTACCTGGTAAAAATACTTTATTTGGTACTCTTTTTTTAAGCATGATAATCTTAACGATATTTTAAGTAGTTTTTTTAATATTGCACATTCGATTTTGTTTTTCGCATTTGTTTATAAACAATTTATCGAATGTGGCAGTTTCGATTCTTTTCTATGGACATCAAACCAGTGTACATATCGATTATGGCACTTACGATACTATTCCACTACATTTTATTCTAAGATAATACCAAGCTTCCACTTTCGATACTTACCATAACGAATTTATTCATTATCAGGGTGGTATATTTATAGAAATGAAATAAAATTGTATGTTTATATGGATTTTTAATCAATAATAATCACTTTAAACAAAATTAGCGAGGTTATAATTATAAAACCTAGAAAGTATCACTCATGAGTCACCTAAATCACATATTCAAGTTTTTAATTATTTATCATTAATTGTAATTGCACAAAATGAGATCAATTAACTAGATACGAAAATACAATATAAGTAATAAACTTTTAAATGTAATACCGCGTCAATAAACTTAAACAAAATTTAATCTTGTTACACAAAACAACAGACTAATTAATAAATAATCAACATAAATTAAAATTAAAAATGATTATTCAAACTTAAGCGCCTAATCAGAGTCGTCACATTCCGACATATTATTTTCGTTTGAGGTATTCTGCAGTCTTTGGTAGTATTCATGGTATTGTTTGGGAATATGGCCGGCTTTACAAAGGAACATCAGATCATTATACTTTGCTTCTGGTATTGGTAAGCTGCCTGTATACAACTGTTTTAAATCTTCATTACAGTTTGCTACGATCGTTTTTCTATTACGGCGTGTTTGAACTAATGTATTTAAAGTTAAATAGTCAGAATCCATATCATACTTGTAGAAAATAACGTTAGGCTCCAATTTAGTTACAAACACTTCTTTGATGTTGTTCCATTTAACCTCTTGATTTAATGTATTTTTTTTAAAGTTTCTGTTTTGTAGCAAGTTTTTAAAATCGTAAAGCATATCCTGACACACTTCAGTCACATTGTAAGGTTCATTATTAGTCTTAGCCCAGCGAATTAAAGCGTACCATTGATCTGGTGTATAAATGATTTTTCCTTTTGCAGACCGCTCTATAAGGGCGTGCACACTGTCTGCTTCTTGTTGTGTGTGTCCAGACTCCAAAAATCGATGCGTTATATTAACTTGGTATTTGTTACTTGCATACATGTAAAAGCTGTAAACTACTCGATTGCGATTTTGACCAGTACAATTATCTGACCAAAATCTGAAGTCATTTGCACCACTCGCTACTTTTATTTTTATAAAATCAAGCAAACAGCTGCTTACTTCGTTCGCTCCACGTTTAGCGATGTTTTCAGGCCATAAGTAACAAAACGCTTCTTTTTTCCCAGCATCAAATATAGTAAAATGCATTAGTGACAACTTACGCTTATAATAAAATAGACCAACTTCTCCACTAGGGCAGTTAAGTATTTTTTGGAAATCATATGTTGCACATACTATTTTTTGCGAACTTCGAATAGCTTCATCTTTATCTTTTGTTTTATATTTTCTTGCTGTTTCTTTGTTCTCTATATGCTTATTATGAGCCAGTACTTGTGATTCAGAAGGGTTTTCTTCGTTTGAAAAGCTATGACACTTATCACATAAATCTTTTTTAGGGACGAAAAAGGATATGTTCATGTGATCGTTTACTATATTCTGATATTGTCTTGTAGTTTGTGCTGTGTTGTTATATTTATGTAATTCGGACCAATCATTGTACAATATAAACATTTTGTTAAAACTTAACGAATTATCTAAATATAATTTACTGCTATTTTTTCTGATGTAGTGTGATTCAACAGGCTTAAATGATTTTACATGGTCACATACACTTTTAATCATTTCCTCGTCTATCTTTCTCGGATGATTTGGATGCTTGCCCCTATTGTCTGAACCAGTTGTTCCAGAAGTATCCAGCTTTTGGTGAGCAGACCGGATCATCTGATCTGTTATGGATAAAGTCCCACAAAACATTTTTAAGCACACTTGCTGATGGTCAAAAGTGGAATCCTTCCTGGGCAAAGGTAGGTAATATTTCGTCGTATATTTTCTTCTGGAAGGACCTTCAGTAGTCATTCTTCTCTTCTCGATCTTGTTAGTAAATTTATTAATTTATTCCCACTGTTTTGTGTGATCAGATAATTGCCAAAATTGCTCAAAAATTTGCTTTCGTACATTTTCTGAAAACTCAATACTACATTTTAACTTACAGGTTGCAGGACACGGATTCTTAATTGTTTTAGCTTGAACAGTTTTTCCCCTTTTGGACACATATTTAATTCCAGAATTAGTTAGTAATTTTCTGCGGACGTCAATCCACTGATCAGTATGTCGCTTTCGTTTCTTTCCAGGATCAGCTTTGTAGCTTGGTTTTCGTTTTTTTGTATTTGATGTACTGGGAGTAACAGGATTTTCATTTTCAGACATAGAAATTAAAGAATTAACACTTGGAATATCTGTTTGATTTTCAGTTATCTTCTCTGTTGGTAAATCGTTATAAAAATCTTGGATAGAGTTTGGAGATGGAATGGGCGTGCACTCATTACTACCGAGTATGACGGTATTAGAGTCATTTTTTATTAAATGGTCATGCATATCATTATCATCTACAACATCATTAAAGGTATTATCATATATTTCATTCAAAACCGTCCATTCTTCTTGTGTATGATCGGTGTACCGTACTGGAGATTCTGAAATAAGAATCAATATGTCTATAGCACACGTGCAGTAAAAAGATACAATAAACTTTAAATCAAAAGCACATGTTTATTAATCAGATTAATAATTAATAATTGATCTATACCATAAAAGTTTTAATAAATAATTAAGTTGCCATAATATCGAAAATGATAAGTTTTACGCAGAACGACATCGTAAGTGGCAAATTCGATATCGAGGTAACAACGTACAAAATCGAAAGTGGCAAATACGATATTACTTCAACCTGGTACAACATCGAAATTGTCATTTTCGATACTATCTTGTAGATAACGAACTGTCAATTATACATGAACAGTATCGAAACTAACACTTTCGATGATGTAGATTGTTAACCTCAAATATCGACCTTTTGGACGAGATTCATGATTAATATTATAATAAAAACATTACTCAAAGTTGATTACAGGTACTACAAAGCATTAACTATCGATTATCGTGTTTACATTTACTATATTTTATATAAAAACACTCTTTGAGCAAAATCACTTACCAGGTTTATCAATAATAATTTCTTCACAATCAGTGTTAGGTTTGATCAAATTGACTATTTTTCTACCACGGCTATTCATTTTAACGTAATAAAGAAAAATAAACGAAAAACTGTCGAAAAATAAATAAAAAGTTAATACACCCTCACTAAGTCACATTGCAGCGAACACTGACGATGCTACCAGTTCCGTCCCCCCCGCATCCCTCGCTAGACAAGAACATAATCGAAAGTAACGCATTCGATTATATTCCGTGCTTAAATAGTGCAGTATCAATAATGTTCATTTCGAAATTAGGCTAAATATTGGTCAAAAAATTTTTTTTCTTTAAGTTATATATACAGTACGCTATTATGTTATTTTTAGAGCAATAAAACGAAAAACACGTTTTTGCAGTTTCGATGATGTACGTTGCGAGAGTCGATTTATCTTATAGTTAATTATTTTTATACATATTTAAATGAGTATAAGTGAAAAAAACTAATCGAAGGCGAAATTAGTGTTAAGCAGGAAAAGAAGATTTGTATTCGAGGGTTAAACTTAATTCGTATAAGTAGTCCTGTTTTTTTCGAACTTAATATCTCTCGACGACATTCACCACTTTTTTGCGATTTTTATTATAACTCCATATAGATATATTAGGAATTTATAGAATAAAAAAAATGTTTCAAAGACGAAACATGTCCGCATATATCTTTGCAACGGTAATCCATTGATGTGCGATAAAATGTATTTTCACTAATGCATTATAATGATTGATCGCCTCCTCGATAGTGTTTTATTAACAACGTTTTCATATAAGGGTGGTATATATCACGTCAGTGATAAGCCAGTAAAGATCACGGAATTGCGATAGGCTCAAAAGCCTTCCGTATGTTATGCAATTCGTTTATTTAAATAACATAACAAAACACCAGAATAAATAGTTTCGGACTTGTGTGAGATTGACCGAAAATATATTTTTACGCTTGGAAAATAAATTCTAATTATTCCTACAAATCTTCCTCAAAATTAATTTCGAGGCAAAACACAGAAACACTTCACTTTAAGTGAAATAGGTGTAAGGGTTTTGCCTTGAAAGTAATTTGACATCACATAATTGGTTTCTAAACTTTAATAACATGTTCCTCGTAATATTGTTAGGAAAGTACTCAGCCAACTACTGTTTGTTACTCGTACATAATTTTATTATATTCATCGCAACCCTTACACAGCCATTAAATATTATGAAACTCGTATTTCCGTCGGCGGCGCGGCGCACCGAGTGCTATAGACAGGTCGTAAATATCGCTATAAGTCACTCCCGTGTGAATATTTCGGGAAAAATGCGTAAAATTTGCCGAACAGTTTAAAGTGCAATTTTCATATGGTCACAGAAAAATCCATTAAGCTCGCTCGTGACGTCGCGGGTCTAGGTAAGCCATTATATGCTTTTATTTAAATAAATTTTTAGTTATATTTTTGTAGAGGTGAAATCTTGGTCAGTCTTATAGTATTTATTTAAATATATCGCTATGCTATACTATTTTGCACATGTGCTTACATAGCAAATAGGAACAGTATCATAACACTAGAGTACACGCGCGGCCTACTATGATAGACCAGGGTAACATTTTTTGCGATAACTTTTTAGTTTAGCGCGCTACATACTAGTGATTCCAGGTAAGCCTTGTCTGATATATTTGTCATAACCTCAGAACCCGAGTCTTAACACAATGTCTCTAAAGATAGGACGCGTTGGCCGATGTGCGCTCTGCTCGAGAGCCCGAAATCGATCAACGAAAAAGTGGTGCCAAGCCTGCAATAACTGCATTTGTTTTTATCACCAAGGTTTAATTTTCCTGAATGCTATGAAAGCAAATAGAAATTAAATTAATATTAAGTTAAAAAATAACTTTGATCTCAGAAAAAAACATTTTTGTTACGTTTTCGTAGATAGTAATTAAATTGTTGATTGTTCACTTTTCTTAACCATTTCTCTAAAAAATAAGGTTGTAAAAGTAAGCAGAATAAATTTATCTTTCCTATAAAATATATTGTTACAATCAGATAGTAAAAAATGAAAAAGTTATTTTAATATGGCCTATTATAGTTGGCCATGCGTGTACTCGAGTCAAAAAGAGGCGCGTGTGCTGCAGTGTTAATCAGTGCCCTTAGCACGTGTTTATTACCTTTCCTCAGCACGATGATTATTAAGGAAGTCATAAACATGTTATATCCATTGTAATGTGTAAGCGAAAACGTAAAGCAATTTGGCCTTTAGCTTTCTTTCATAACTTAATAAATATTATATAAATGACTACATGAACCTGGACTACATGAAAATAAAAAAGTACACAATACGCTTTTGTTTCTTAAAAAAATATAACACTAACTGAATTTTTTAAACATAAAATAACAGCCTAAATGTATCTGATAGTTATAAACATTTGGATGAAAATATGCCTGAAAAGAAACTGAAATGCCACACAAAATTGGTACGACAGAAATAGGCCTTGTGTTCCGTCGTTTCGTGAATAAATAAAAGGCAATCCAGCACGAAAAGGTTACTGAAGAGGCTCAATGGTTTTAAAATTTCAATAATAAAACATCGATATTGTATCGAACCTTGCGATAGATATTACGTAAGGAAAAAATAAGGAAGACGGTGGTCTAAAACTGTTCAAGATTTGGCTAAGATGGCTTTATCACACCTTTAACTATGTCCTTTTTTAGACAATTAAAACTAAGCGTATAGGTATAGCAACTTAATAATTGAGACGATGTATACGTGCACTTCTAGTAACATATTTCTCTTTGATTACCGATCCGTTAACTTACATTACATAATTATTTTTATTAGCTAGAAGTAACAAACGAGCATGCCGTCCACCTGATGTTAAGTGATCACTACCGCCCATTTACATGTGTAAACATCCTCGTGCAGAGCAAGGGTTCTATTGGGTTCTATCTAGGGATTGAAATTAATCATATGCGCTCCTCCCGGATAACATGATCGCCTCATATGACAATCGACCTGAAATCACACCCTTGCTAGTGCCGGATTAGCCACATAGCAATAGTAGCAAGTGCTACGGGCCCCGTGACTTGAGGAGCCCCGCGGTCCAACACCTATTATTTATATTTTACTATCTTTGTTATCCTGGAAATCTTAAACTGAAAGAAGTACATATAGAAAGTGTCGTCTCTAATTTTTCCCAGACTGAATCCACAAAAGTTTATTTGTAACAGTTTTATTGAATACCCTTATTTAAGGCAAAGTATGGGCCACCTGTCAGAATTTGCTACAGGCTCCGCGCTGGCTTAATCCGGCACTGACCGTACCGTTGCACCGAATCTCAAGGACTTCAACTCACACAATGACAAGTAGGCGCCACAAAAAAGGCTATGTCACGGGGTGGAACGGGCATGTAAGACCACTGCATATGAGGGCTCGTCAATGCTTTCAGTCCTGGATTATGGCTGGAAAACCAACTTATGGAGACATATACGCTGAAATTAATACGTGAAGCAAAAATTTGTGACGGATTTTTAAGTAATATGCCGCGGACGGATTAGTATGAAATTTTGCACGGTTATAGTGGCGGGTATAATATTTTTTTCAAATAATGCATTTTTCATACATAAAATCAACTAAAAACACATTACACACACTGCCTTGCATTTGTCACAAACACATATGTACTTAGTAAATGAAATAGAACATTCAATGTCTTACTATGAAAAGACACAACGTCAAGAATGTCAGATGACATTTGATTTTTAATTTAAATTACGGTCGAATTTCGGCCGATGCGACGGGCGACTAGTACGCTGAAATGTGTGAGTCGCGTAAGTTGTTTAAAAGTAAATTGAAATGGTGTCAGGATAACAAAGACCAAATAAAAATGGATATGCTGGCCTCATCCTATGGTCCTCATCCTATCATCCATAGGTTAAGCACAAATTGTTACTAAAACAAATCTATGAAACTTGTTTTCTGATAATAAATTATTACTATTATTCACGCTCGAAACAGGTGTGATGGCGGTACGTTCAAATCGACTTACTCTATCTTGTAAATGTACCACTTGACATTCGGACTAAATGTCGCCTCTCTCCATTACAAATACACAGTTCGCCGACTATTTTTGAAGTTCCCCAAACTATGGCGACACGTTTATTACTATCAAGAAAGTTCTGGCGAGCTCCCTTGGGTTTCGCTATAAGGTGTCGGGATGATAGCCGTCCCGTTTCATCGATCAAACACAAGATAGTCCCTGTTTGTCTTATATTCAATTCGATCCGTAATAGAACGAACGACTGGAATAGAAAGTATTTTCTATTCCAGTAACTTCTTGATATACCTAATACGAATTTTGAAAATCTTTCAGTCTCTTTTATTGGACTTAAGGTTTTCTCTTTAATTGATCGTATCCCAATATTGACGATTATGTACATATGTACTATGAATGATTTAATTTATTTAGTTTTATACAAATATTACAATGAGATACCTATATTTCTATATTTGATATATACTACGAAATATTTTAATACACTTTAAAGAGTGTATGTAATTAAAATATACAAAAAAACAAACAGCGAACCTAAATATTACATTACTTGTAATTAAATAACGCAAACGAATTTAAAATTAAAGGTCACGCGTATGAATAATGAACGAGCTGAAAATGTAGCCAAATTATGTATTGTCGTATTCAGCGTTAACGCACAAATGACTATTATGAGGCACACTTATGCTCTCATGAAGTTGCAGTTTGGCTGCTCTGCCCACGAGCAGCCGAGGCGGCAGAAAAGTTGGCGCATCAATATGCAGCGACGACTGGCTTCACGCCAACGTGGGCCACGCCAATTGAATATTTGGCCAACTCGCTTTTCCTCATACAACCTTGATACACAAGTTATGACAAGTTTAGTGGCGCTCGTGGGAACATACCCATTCATTCCACTAGACTGAATAAGAAATTTCATAATAGAATGGACAGAGTAAGTTAAGATTTTAGTGATTTGAAAAATGAAAAAAAATAGAGAATACTTCCTATGTGATTTAATTTATAAATAATTAGTAGACCCGGCGAACGTCGTTCCGCCTAAAAGTCTATCTAAAATTATCAGTGTTCCTCCACTATATTATACATGTATTATACATAAAAATCTTCCTCTTGAATCACTCTATCTATTAAAAAACTGTATTAAAAGCCGTAGCGTAGGTAGTTTTAAATATCTCAGGATATATAGGGACAGACAGAGAGAGCTTTGTATTATAAAGACAGCAGAACTTTGTAATATACTATGTAGTGAAAGTGCAAAAATAAAAGTAACCATATTATTAAATCATGCTAACAAACAAATTAAATATACTTACATATGCACCACCAATTCGCACTTGGCCAGCGCGGTGGAGTATGGCTTAAAACTCTCTCATTCTGAGAGAAGACCGGTGCCGAGCAGTGGGACAATAACAGCGACAACATAGAGGCTGTGTTGTCGTTGGACAATAATGAGTTGACGATACCCACATATGATAAAATGGAAAATTACCTGTAATTGTACAATATCGAATGTATACTATATGCAAAAAATTACGGCCGAATTTCGACCATTGCGATTGGTGACTAGTTAAATGTAGATATTATTCCATTTTTTAGCATGTGGATATTTCTATATGTGTGTGAGATACATAGCTGCAAAGAAAATTGTATCATAGGAGTATCAGAGTGGTGTTAAAAAAATAAGCCCGTTGCCTCAAATTAAAAACTTTTACTTGCACGTGCTCGCTTCGGTACGGGAAAAAAACATTACGACAGGAAATTTGGAACTAGTGGCCGACTATTTCGACTTAAGGAAAAGAGATAAACCGTTCCCTAGTTAATCGCACTGAAAACAATAAAAAGAGATGATTACCTTCTCTTTATTCATTGTTATTTTTATTTTGATATAATTAGTCGACATTAAATCAATATATTAAGTTAGTTTTTTACAGTTAATAGGAATTTAAGGTAAGTAGACAATGCCATAATTTTTCTACTTATATACGGTAAATTTCGGTTTTGAATCCTGGTCCCGGATACAAAATTGAATGTTTGCGTTGTAATCTTTATGTTTCATTAATGTAAACATTAATGTAATGTTTCATTAATGTAAAAGTACATGTTATTTAATGAAAGGACGAATGAATATTACCTAAAGGTAAGTACTAAAATACTCGTATATTTTATTAATCCTTTAATAACCGTATTCAGTAAATCAATATGGCTAGCTGCAATTCCAAACATACAGACAAAAATATTACAAATAAAATATTTATTATACTTGTTCCTCCGAACGATTATTATCATTCAGCAAACCTATGCGATGTTTATACCCACGGAACTTTTATTTGAATTTTAAATATGGCTTTTGCACGAAAATGTAACCCATCCTATATTTTATCATATTAAAAAGTACACCTACGAAAACGTAATCAAAACTATTTTTGTAACGTTTAAAAAAGAAGTCTGCAGAAGCAAATTAAAAACTTTAATTGCAAGTGCCCGACGATACAGCAAAAACATCGGCAGGATATTTGGAACTCGTGCAGCGGACTGGTTCGAATGTAGGAAAAAGAATTATAAACCGTTCTGGGGTTAATCGGCTCGGAGACAAAAAGAGTAGAGAGAAGGGGAATGGAAATGGTTTTGCACTGGAATTAATTATCCTGAACAATTTGGAGGATTGTTTAATAAGGAATTATTATTATATATCTAGGTTAATGGCATTAAGATAAATATAAAAATAAACGGCACTCGGGGACTGTCGCGGTAAAGCTATTGCATAGCATTTTTCATCAACATATCAATTATATTATCAATTATATATATGCAGTATTTTTTTCTTTGATAATAATTCAAGTTGTTTTCATTGATACTATATACTTTCTCACAAACAGCTGCCTACATATTTATCCGATTTCCAAGCAGCTCGTCTCGATCCGTGCGAGCTTCGTACTGTCTTACCATATATCGCCACTTTAAAACAAAATGGCCACAAATCAAAAATATTCAAAATCCTTTTTATTGAAAAAATTCAAATTTTGTTGGTTATATTTTCATAATTTAAAAAAAAATCCCATGAATTTTACACTTTAAGCAATAAAAACACTACTGGCGTCTTTTTTGTATTTTCGAATATACGCTGCAACATCAGTGCAATGCCACCAATTAAATGGCTCTCCTGTAAAATTAGGTCTATTCGAGTTGTGGCCCTTTTGTTTTGAAGTAGCGATATGTACATACACGTTAAACGAACTCTCGGCCGCGATACGTAGGTAGGCGGTACGGTAGGCGGAGTGGGAGTTTTTTATCGTTACGGAATTTCTTGATTCGGTCGCCGCACTCGAAGCTCGCGATAAAAGCTATGCCATAGTTTGAAACATTTCTCTTATGTTTTTCAACTGTAATTTTGCGTGAAGTTTTATCAGATCGATGGACCTGTGTAGTTAGACCGGGGAAGTACTACCGACACATTTCTTTCTAGCGTAAAATAATTCATCCGTTTTGGCGGAAGGGGTGGTTGTCGGCTAGCTTTTGTATGAGCGACCATCTTAGTGTGCAGGAATAGCAACGCATCTGTTATTGACTTCAGATACAACCCTTGTTCCATATAAAGTTATGTAAGCAACTTCACTTCACTGTCCACAGGCTGTATTGACCACTTATAACCAAGTGGACTGCAAGCTCGTTTACTACTTCAATGAAATCTTCAATAAAATCTTCAACAAAATCTTCAAATACAATATTATTCATCTTAAACAGGCAGAAATCCAATCATTAAAAGATAATTTTTAGAAATAGAGTCGATAAATGTATGAATATTACTCGTCATAAGGAATACTGGAAATATGTAATAATATGCTAAAGAGCACTGAAGGTAATCGGATCACAGAGCTACATATTATAAATATAACATACGTAGACGGGTAATAATAACATTCTTTATACGAGTACGAATAAAATAAAAATATTGTCGACAAGTGCTTGGTAAGATGATAGTAGAAATAGCGTTAGTGGAAAATAGATGAATAACAGCTTTTAAATAAACAGTACTAGACGTGGTAATTACGTCGTGTTAACTAAATACAAGCCGACGAATTCATTGATGACTCTTTTGGTGTTGCAAATGACCATAGGGTGCTGCGTTATTATAAGGGACAACTATAAAAAACATTTCTTCATAAAAATACTAATTCAATTATTCACAAATACATTGCAATGTAGATTGAACGTTTAAGTTTTCTTTTTCGGTCATTCCTTGCAATGTCTCGTCAACTCATTATTGTCCCACTGCTGGGCACAGGTCTTCTCCCAGAATTAGAGAGTTTAGGCCATAGTCCACCGCGTTGGCCAAGATGGAATTGGTGGAGTTCACACACCTCCAAGAAGTTTTTTTAATTTTTTTTTAAGTATTTTCTCGGGTGTGTAGGTTTCCTCACACATTTTTCCTTCACCGAAAAGCAGTGATAACTTATTTCTAATACGCACATAAGTTTAGAAAAATCTGTTGTGCGTGCCTTCTTTTGAACCTTGGATCCCCGATCGAGAGGGAAACTTTCAACATTTAGGCTATCACTGCTCTATCTTCCTTGCAATGAACTATGCAATTTTATGGGAGACAACAATAATTGTTTTGAAGAAACGTAATTACTTATTCTAAGGACGTAAATGCTGCTGATAATGCTACGTCATTACAACGGGAATTGTAACGTACATTGATTATATAATTTTTATGCTTTGATACTCTTTCTGGATTTTATAACAGACCTTGATTCGTGTTATTTATTTGTTTTATTATACATATTGGCTTTACCATGTCGTTCACATGAGTGCAACTACCGGATGGCAATACTCGCATATGAGTGGTATCTCCTTAGGGACAGGAACGTATCTGTAAACAATCGCAGCTAAAACTAATCTTGTATGGTGCTTCTTCCATTATTCCAATTCCATGGGCGGCAGCAGCCATTTATGATGTATGGATGAGTGACAAGCTCATTTGCTACTCCTATATGATAAAAAAAGACAGAATTCTACTCTCTGAAAAGCGTCAACTATATTCAATGACTAATATATTTATATCAAGAAAAAGGGTAAAGGTTACATTATACGCGTATGTAAAAACATAGGTAGCGCTCAGGGGAGTAATAAACGCAGACCGACTAAATGAGTTAAACGTAAAAAGTACTTGTTACAATCTTATTAAGATTAAGAAATTTTCTGTCAGCTAAAGTTTCCTGCACCAAAGACCCCCCTCAGCGCTGCGTGGAGGAATCCGGGATCTCCAACGGAACCCAACTGCAGACCTCCGAGCACGATGTCTCTTTCGAGCTCCTTCCTGGTGAAAGAATACGCTCATCGCACGTTCTGGTCTTTACGGCGGCATGCGACCACACATGCCGCCGTCCATCCCGGGGTCGCTTGGCCGGACGGTTCGAACTCCCACTCTTCCCGTCCGCAACCCCGGAAGCCCCTTTTAGTCGCCTCTTACGACAGGCAGAGTTTACCGTAGCACTATTCTGATCCTGGAACTACAGGGACACCGCGCCGGGCGGACGCTATCTGCGCCTTCGGCGCCTCCTCCTTCGCGCGGGATCAGCGCGCTGTCTGGCCCGTTCGGCATCCTCTTTCGCGTTCATAACGCGGTCGCAAATCGCTATCCCACGCCTCGCCAGAACAGACCATTGTCGCAAAGCTAAAGTTACCTAGCTCTAATAAATAAATTTTAGATTTCGGCAACAACATCACCTATCCTAACTTACAAGTCGAAACCACACATGATCATAAAAATATAATAATAATTTGACCAGTTTCAGAGATTAATGTGCAGGTAACATGTTTTTTCGAGAAGTATATTTTATTGTCCTTTACTGGTCTTTTCAACTCCATCGGGTTTCAGTGGCAAGACTTAGTAATAAATATAAGATAATATGCTGGAATATTGCGAGAGTTTTGGTTACTGGTGCCAGCTGCCTAGACCTTTTGCCTTTTCTGGAAAAAGAGATGACGAAGAAGACGACGAGACGAGAGACCCAGCTGCAGCCGGCGTCCTAACCTTGGAAGTTTAGGACGCCGTAGCTCTCTCTTGTTACATAGGGTTAGCAGTTGACCCAAGACCAGCCGCTTTAGATACGTGTAGGAATACAGAAACAAGTGATTTATATACAGGCAGCTAACCTGTCCGAATTCACGCTTAATCATCAGTATCAGGATAACCTACAGTGGGCTCTGATAGGGAATGTTAGCACGAGAATAAATTGCAGACTTGATTTTAACACACAGTATATTGCCGAATTAAAGTTGTTACAATCACTGAATTAATCAAACGAAATTAAGTAAGCAAGTAATCGTAGCATTAAGAACGCGAGATGATTTTAAAGTTGTCTGCTTCGGCCGACCGTCAACGACAGACTGAGGTGTCGGCCATTAAACTGGTACAACCCTAACTTCATCGAACGCCACTAGATGGCGCTGGCGTTCCGGTGTTGCCACAATACCGACATATACATTCGATCATTGGAGTTTTGAAACCTTTCCCAATCTATCCTTAGAAATAATATTAAGAAGTGCTTTTTCTTCTCTCGTGCATTGTGGAACTTACGTAAAAGTATGGAAACAAAAATTAAAATACATTTCGCAACCTCGTCTATAAAATTGAAATTTGTTTCTATTATGGTAAAAATATTAAAATTGTGGCAAATGAATGACTGGCCGAAGCGAGGGTCAATTCTTTTGATATTATAATTGTTGGCACGCGTCAGCAAAGCTTTTAAAAGTTGAAATGTTCCTTTGTTCTTGGCGCGATTTCCATCTTTATTTAGGGCTGTGGCTCAAAAATGGAAAAGTTGTATTATATTTAGCTATACATATAAACTACTAGTCGACCGGCCAAACTTCGTTCTGCCTAAAAGTTAAAAATCTAAAATTATTAGTGTTCCTCCACTATATTAAGAATGTATTATACATAAAAACTTTCCTTTTGAATCAGTCTATCTATTAAAAAACTGCAATAAAATCCGTAGCATAGTTTTAAAGATGTAAGCATACATAGGGGCAGACAGCGGGAAGCGACTTTGTTTTATACTATGTGATGATAAGGCCTAAAACCGGAATAAATTTATTCAAAGTCTGCCTCTCATTATTATGCAAGACAGCCTATGTCCTATCATGTGTTTGGGATGTACCAAAAGTAATTAGGTGAAAAATATGTTGCCATATCATTTCCGTGTCACTAGCGAATCTCTCTCACAGTATTCATATGGTACTATTTGTATGGATCCTGTCTAAAGGTTGAATGCTACTATCTACTACTTTTATATGAAAATCTTATTTAGCTCGAACCAAAATTGTATTCATAGAAAAAACAAGAAAAATGCTGATGTTGGACGTGTACTCTAATCACGCTGAATTCAACTTCAAGATTTCAAACATGTAATGCGTACGACTGACAACCCTATCTCTGCGGCCAACTCGAAGAAACCGAGGATTTCGTTCATCATTTATTTATGTATGTAAATCAACATTTTACCTATCAAATGAATTTCGTCAATGAATTAAATTTGACGTAACACCTTCACTCGTTTACTTTTGAAGTATATGTATATTTTTTAAATACGTACCTATGCTTATGGAATTATAACAATGGCCAAATAAATTATGTGTACTAATGATAACTAAAATCTTAGTAATATACACATACCGCCGTCCTTCTCGGGGTCGCCTGACTGGACGGTTCAAGCTCCCACTCTAGCCGCCCGCAACCCCGGAAGCCTCTTTTAGTCGCCTCTTATGACAGGCAGGGGATACCTTAGCCCTATTCTGACCCCGGAACTACAGGGACGATGAACATAAGTATAGGCAAATTCTCGGTAATATGATCACGGCCATAAAAAAACACACACGCTTTCTACACTCATAGCCCCACAGTAGGATTTTCTCCTGTGTCGTGGGTACCATGGACACACACAAGACGAATACACAAACACCCAGACCCAGAACAGGAATCTGAACTCATCATTCAGATACCTGTCTGACCGGGAATCGAACCCGGCACCCATTGCGCGTCAGACCGGTATGGTAACCGCTCCGCCACGTGAGTCGTCATGCAACGAAATTAACGAATTAAAGATGTTTATCACATGTTATCGTCTAAAACTGATCTAAACGAAGAACAAATCGCTAGGCAACGGATGATATAGCTGATCAATATCTGTCATCTACTCTGTCTACTTCGTTAATTTATGTAATTGAAGCTTCGTGGAATGGTTTTATAAAATGTCTGCAGTCGCAATAGTTCACTATAGCTTTTGATACTGTTGTTATATTCATATTCATGTCAATATAACCAACGTCTCTATTTTAATACATTTTGTGCCACTATTGAGCTGTAAGCTATATTTGCTGATAACTATTGCGCAAATTGTAATAATTGTAATGATGATCAATGTTCTGCTCAAAATGTTGTTGTAAACAACACTTATTAACTTTACAATTAGTCCAGACTTCATTGATTGTACAACGGTTTTCGGTTCGATTTATCAGAACAGCTACAAAAAATTATAATTAATTATAACGGTGTTAAGCGCTGCAATATCCTGATTTAAAGAAAATAGTAACTACTGACATCAGAGGCATTCCTACCTTATGCTCAGAGGTTACAACTCATATGGTCTCAATTTGAACATCCTTATTACCATATCATCCTTAGATGATCACATTTGTACGAGCTCGGAAGTAGTCATAAATCCTCGCTTCAAAACAATGCTATTAAGTACGTAAGCGTTTGTCAACTCAGTACCTATTTTCATTACTGTCTCGTTCAATTTCCTACGTTTCCCGGCTCTCCGCGCAGACATCGTAACTGCCCATCGATCAAATCGAATTGATCTTTGTTCAGCGTATGAAAACAGATTGTTGGTTTTACTTGCCCTCGCTTTTGTTGATAATAAATCGGAAGTATTGAGACGAATCGTTGCTTTTGAATCTGGGGTAATATTCGAACGATGGATCATGTTTAATATTTTTTCAATATTAAAATATTGTCTATCCGTATACGTTACTACAAGTAACGCGTTATACATTTACGTTGCGTTAATTAAACGTTGTAAAATGACATATATTTAAAGTTTTAGTCATATCGCGCTCGGAGGACCTCGGGTTGTGTTCTGTTCCGTGTTTCCCCGGAGTCCACGAAGTGCTGAGGACTGCCACTGGAGGGTTTTAGTGCGGTAAGAATCCCACAAAACCCCCGTTGCTCCCACGACGTCGGGTACCTTTTGAAGGTTTCTTTTAAACATAGTAAACTCCTGTAGTGCACCTGACGGAAAATGTTAGTTGCTACTAGTGGATCTGTAAATAATTTCATAGGCCATAGTCCACCGCGCTGGCCAAGTGCGAATTGGTGAACTTCACAAACCTCCGAGAACTTTTTTTTAAAGAACTCTTGGGTATGTAGGTTTCCTCACGATGTTTTCTTTCACCGAAAAGCAGTGATAATTAATTTCTGACACGCACATAAATCAGTGGTCCGTACCTGGGTTTGAATCTCGGACCTCCCGATCGAGAGGGCAAGGTTCAACCATAAGGCTATCACTGCCTAGTAGTATTGGAATATTTCCATCAACGTACTACTCCTCCTTTTAAAGCCCATTGCTGGAGTCCTCCCCTGTTTGGCACCACTCCAACCGATCCTGTGCTTTCTGAATCCAGCGGTGCCGGTATTCTGTATATAAAATCAGATCTGAGGTTGGATTATTTGGGGCGCCATTAAGCTCGTACGATCAGCTTAGGGCAGTAGTTTGGCAGGCCACTGCACGAATGAGCATTGCTGCATCAATATGCAGCGCTGGCTCGCACCCAACTGGATTCCGCTGATTGAATATGACAACCCGACTGTCACCGCACACTCGCTTTCTACACTCATAGCCTCAGAGTAGGATTTTCTTTTTTGTGTGTG
Source organism: Spicauda simplicius (assembly GCA_949699795.1). NCBI lineage: Eukaryota > Metazoa > Arthropoda > Insecta > Lepidoptera > Hesperiidae > Spicauda > Spicauda simplicius. The sequence continues at coordinate 7,204,003 of OX453058.1, read as the reverse complement.
TAGTAGACACATAAATATGCCAAAATAGTAGTACATTAATATCAAGACTCAACTTTTTGATAGGTATATGTCTAGTTAAGGATAAAAATCGGAACCCAAGCATGTCAGACCAGTATGGTTCGTCAATTACAAATTTATGTTCATGGTATTAGAATTTAGAAATTAGAATTTAAATACTAATCCCCATAAATCATTACGATGACGACGAAACTCAATCAACTTGTTTCGTTATCATCATTATAATTTATGTAATACTGTATAGAGATGGAATTTCCTTTTCACGATAAAAAAATAAAATTTCTACATAAAAGCCGCAAAAAGATATGTGGACGCATGCGGGCGGCGTTGCAACGTGGTTCACGTAGATACGTTTATGTTTTAGTATATTTCTTTTTTATTCCTGCCCAGTAAAAAGTGGCAGCTGGTACTTCTAGTTACCATTGTTCTTGTGACAAATAGTAGCGCCATCCTGACCTGAATTACCTTACCTATTATTTTTGTCCATAATTCAAGAATTATTAATAAAAGTGCAGTTCCTAACTATCTAGACATCATTTGCAAAGAACCTAGTACTAACCTTTTAGGGAAGAAGATTTTCACATTGAAATTTTTAACATTTTGAAAATATTTCCACTCTCTCCGTCTCAATTTCCACACCGAGAGTTACAATTAGTTTGGAACGCTTCGCGAACTTTTGCGCCAAACAAGTCCTAACAACTAAATTCGTCCAATTCCGCAAAATTTTAATTGCAGGTCCATTCCACAACGCCCGCGCTCAAAGCACACGGCAACAAGAACTATGAGCTCCGCAAATAGACTCGTCCGTATGCTAAAGTTTTGCATAATCTGCAAGGATACTCGTTAGCCGTAACTTAGTTCATGATGTATGCTATATACGAGTAACCAAATTGTCTAATAATCTACAGTCTACTCATATTATTTATCCACGATGCTTTGTAGCTATATCTGAATACGTACTGAAATAATACTTGACAGAGACATTAGTTTAAAGTACTTCCCATCATAACATGTTTGTGTTCAGACGGAAATTAGTGGCTTCGTAAAAAAACTTCTTTACTGTGTTAATAATTTCTTCTTTTAAAAAAATGGTTTTACATATCTCGCGAAATTACGCAATTATCTAACCTAATAACATCTTCTAGTAACCATATCAATATTAAAAATCTTTACCCTTTTAAATGAAAAGATTGACTCGGCAATAGAAGACGCCGGGATCTCCAAAGTAATGCAACCAGAGTCCTCTGAAGGCGTTGCCCCATCGGGATCCTCCTAGGTGAGTAGCTGGGCCCACCACTCCGTCTGGTCTTTACGACCGTTTGCGGCGCCGTCCTTCCCGGGGTCGCCTAACCGAACGGTTCGAGCTCCTACTCTAGCCGCCCGCTTCCCCGGAAGCCCCTTTTAGTCGTCGCTTACACCAGGCAGGGGATCCACAAATGTAATATAACTAGTCACATTATTATTTTTACGAAACGTGCTTTAGAAAGTCTTCGTTCCAAAGATAGAAATTATAATGTACCTACTATTTTATTTTATTTCTTCTGTATACTGTATTAACTTAGTGTCTATAACATTACTATACACATATAACATTAACCGTATGTAAATAAATATTAAATTATCATAAGCAAAGTTCTACGTGCAACTTTTTTCTCTTCGTATAATTTTGATATTTCCGTCCAGTTGGAAGGGATATCAATAAAAACCTGATATTGATAGTCAATCAAAAGCGATTTATTTTTATAATTTTGGCAGTCTAAGCATATGTAATTACTTAATACATGACAAACCAATACCCACTTCATTTATTTGTAAATTTAAGACCATTCCACAAATGTAAGCTATATAGATATTGCTGATCGGAAGATAATATCAACGAAGTGCCACTTATAAAATTACGATAATTACATAACAATTATTTTAAAAACAAACAATAATATACAATTTCCGAAACAAACCTAAAAAAGCAATACCTTGATGAAATTCGAAACCACTTCTATTGAGTACAGTCCAGTTTTCCTTGGTCCCCTGAGTGGTCCCGTGAAGTGTAGTTGTCATCGGGCCACGAAACATTCGTTTTGGCATTATTTTTTACCTGATTCAAGTAAAGCAAACATGCTCGTTTATACCCATGGCCATCAGTAAGTAACTTGATATAGAACAGCAGATCCATGTGAATTCAGTCATAGACGTGTTTCTACTCCCGAAGACTAAGATGATCACCTCGCGTCGTATAATAATAAGCCGGCAATAGCCTTCCACCGAAACACAAGAACTGCTTTACGCTAGAAATAAATGTGACGGTGGTACCTCCCGGTTAAATTATACTGTTTTAATAGTCATTTTTTTATTTATTTATTTAAATCAGACTCAGTACCTTTAGAAAATTGGAGAAATGGTTCAAACAAATGGACTGAAGTATATGTTCAGCCTTTTCATTATTATAAATTATTTTTCTTTGGGAAAATAAACATCTTTTCTTTGATTTTTTTCAACGTTTATTTCTGGTATAAGCCTACTGTTGCAACATAGAACTCAAATTTAGTATTATTATAATTCAGACTAAATAACTTCATAAATTGTGAAAGAAATTTATGTAAAATACAAAATGTGTATTTATGTCACATCATCATTTCACTTCGATATATATTTTCGTGCGTTGTTTAGGGAAATTGGTAGAATAAAATCATAATAGCCTATATGTTAGTAGACAAAGTTTTCATATTTAACAATCATTTCCAAACTCACATAATATATTAATATGTAAACAATAGGTATATTAGGTCGCCTATTAGACTCCAGTACCATTAAGTGATCTTGAAAATCAATAGTGCATACGCAATCAATTACAGTCTCTGTGCTCAAAATTAGCAGTTGGCACCTTCAATTGACTTTGGATTACCAATAATTGATGTAATTGTTCCCGCATTAATGTGCGCAGCCACGTATGTCTCTGGAGGATAGGAACTGCGCAATCGCAGTAGGTTGGAAATAAGAGTTACATTTCTATCGGCTAATTGTTTTGATTTAGATCAGTACAGGACACCCCCATGAAGATGATACAAACATTTGTATTTTTTTATAAGATTGAAGTAGCAAACAAGCATACAATCCACCTGTTGGTAAGTTGTCACTGCCGCCTTACAGGAGTAAGCAACTTCATATAGAACATGAAGATCTATCTGAAGCCAATTACAGATGCGTTGCAACTCCCGAGGACTAAGATGTTCGCCTCATATAAAAGTGTAGCGGCAACCAAACCCTTCCATCGAAACGCAAGAAATGCTTCACGCTAGAAATAGGTGTGGCGGTGGTACTTCCCCGGGCGAACTTCACGGGTTCTACCACCTACATTGTATTTATATAAGCAATTTGTTTAATGTTTTACTCAATAAGACTCCAACTTTTATAGAAGTCTACCTTAGGTAAGACTATTACCCTTGCTGGTTGGGTTATAGGTGCCATAAGTGGCAAAAATCATAGCCGTAGCAGTAATTTTACCAGACAGAAATTGTAGTGCAAAATAGACACACTTCAAACGATTCCCGCAGGCTTGGTTTAATAAAACTTTTAATTTTATTCATTTCATAGTTGAAACGATAACACAACACAGTTCATGTACAATCTCTTATCTCTTATCAACACATTATTGGCCCACTGCTGGGCATGGGTCTTCTCTCAGAATGAGAGAGTTTTAGGCCATAGTCCACCGCGCTGGCCAAGTGCGAATTGGTGGACACAATATCGTCACAATAATACCGCATACACAATAATACCAGTATAGCACTGAGCAAATTTGGTGCTACAATTTTACATGCAATACTAATAAAATACAAGTTAAATTTAACAGGCTGTTCAATTTTGTCCTTCATTGAATAATGTTTCGTTTGTGTTTTTGATTTTAATAATGTAAATCAAATCAAAAGTCATTTGTTAGGGACTATGACGGTAAACACATTGTATTGATTTATCGAGTTTCATTTTAAGGAACATAGTATTTTCCCTTCTTCATATTCTTATTTCAAATTTAAAGTTTAATTTGCATTATAAAACAAGCTTTATTTAGCAATTTGTAGTATTTGGCCGTTGCATAGTATATTGGAGGCCGAGTTACTTTGCATCTTTTATCTTTATCTCAAACTAGCTTATTATCGCGACTCTGCCTACCTTGAGCTCGTTTTCCACGATATTGACTATCCCACGTGTTAATTCCTCATTAACTATCTCTGTACCAAATTACAGCGTGAAAGTGTAACGTATACTTAAACATCCATAGAAACTGTCACATTTAGAATATTAAATAAGGTTTGTTAAAGGGGTCGGAAGTCTACTACAGATATTTGCATCAACATGATGGTCTCTGGCCGAAACCTCACTAATTCTAAAAGTGAATCCGTGCTCAGCCGTTGCTCTATAACGTATTATGATGAATATCTTATGACTTCCATTACGGTTAATATATTTTTGCGTATACGCTACTAATGCAAAATTGTGAATGGTAATACTGCGTAGATTTCAAGCTACTTAGACATGATATATGTATCGCAAAGGTAAAGGAAAGAAAAGTAAAGGACTCAGTGCCATAATCGGATCAAGAGGTATTCACGATAGTAGACGTGGGATAAATTTTCCGAATCCGTCAGGAAATGGTAAATAATGACAAAATATACAGGCTTAACATCAATCATAGGAACAATTCAAATTGAATGATATACAACTCTACACTGTGTAATGGACTTAATTAGTAATCAATTAAAATAACGAATTAATTATTATTTTATTTCTCTCTCGTCAACCTATTAATGTCCCACTGCTAAGCACGGGTCTTCTCTCAGAATGAAAGAGTTTAGACCATAGTCCGCCGCGCTGGCCAAGTGCGAATTGGTGGACATTATTATTTTATTTATGATTTAAAAATAGAAAGCACCACCTGATGGTAATCAGTCACTTCCACTCATAGACAAAAGAAACCCCAAATAATATTAGTGTCTCACCTAAAGTTGACATATTCGTTGCTATCCATAAATACTACGTAAAAATACCTTGAATAAATATACGATATTTTTATATATCCCTTTAGACCAGATCACAAAAGAGCGTTAGACTACTGTAAATAAGCAGATAAATTTTTGTCGATAATGCCTCGGAATATAAAAATAATACCTGTAAAAAAAATATAATGACCAGAAGTAATAGGTAATAGGTCCACCAATTCGCACTTGGCCAGCGCGGTGGACTATGGCCTAAACTCTCTCATTCTGGGAGAAGACCCGTGCCCAGCAGTGGGCCAATAATGGGTTGATGCGAATAGGTAATAAACAATGTCAACGAATATGTTATTGGAAATCCATCCATCAACCTTCTCCTCTTCCTTTTAGGGTCCACTGCTGGAGTCCTTCCTTAATTGGCACCACTCCAGCCGATCCTGTGCCTTCTGAATCCAGCGGTGTCGATATTCTGAATATAAAACGAGATCTTGGGTTACTTGCGGCGTCATTAAGCTCGTACGATCAGCTTAGGGTAGCAGTTTGGCAGGTCAGTGCACGAATGAGCATTGCTGCATCAATATGCAGCGCTGGCTCGCACCCAACTGGAAGCCGCTGATTGAATATGTCATCCCGACTTTCCCCGCGCAGTCGCTTTCTACAGTCATAACTATAGAGTCGGATTATCTATTGTGTAATAATCAAACAAACACGTCAAAATTAGAGTACATGTATATCAAGACTAAACTTTTTAATAGGTTAAGCTTTGGTTAAGGTTCAAAATGAGAACCCATGCATTGCAGACCCGTATGGCGACCGCTCCGCCATGCGCTTCGTCAATTACAGATTTATGTTCATGGTATTAGAATTTAAATACTAACCCCCATAAATCATTATGATGACGACAATACTACTTGTTTCGTTGTTATTATAATGATTCATGAAAAACTGCATTTAGCTGAAAATTTCACGATACAAAAATTTTTAGAGTTTCAACGTAAAAGCAGTAAAAAATATACGGACTCATGCGAGCAGCGTCAACGTAATTCATGTAGATATGTTTATATTTTTAGTACCTATATCTCTTTTTATTCATGCCCTGCAAAAAAGCGGCAGCTAGTACTTCGAATCACCATGGAACTTAATAAAGTGTAATAGTAGCACTATCCTGACCAACTATATATATATTAAGAAATTAATTCTACTCATATTTATAGACATGTATTGTCCATAGTCCAAGAATAGTGTAATTCGGACCATTTGTACCGACAATACACCGTTTCTTTGTTAAAATAACAAGCTAAAAACAATAACCTTCTAAGGTATAAGGATTTCTCTTTAAGTATTTCCACTCTCTCCGTCTCAATTTCCAGTGATCCTGAGAGTTACAATTAGTTTGGAACGCTTTGCGAACTTTTGCTCCAAACAAGTCCTAACAACTAAATTCGTCCAATTCCGCAAAATTTTAATTGCAGGTCCATTCCACAACGTCCGCGCTCAAAGCACACGGCAACAAGAACTATGAGCTCCGCAAATAGACTCGTTCGTATGCTAAAGTTTTGCATAAGCTGCAAGGATACTCGTTAGCCGTAACTTAGTTCATAATGTAGCTGTGTACCAGAAACCAAACAGCTTAATAATCTACAGTCTACTCATATTATTTTTATTATGTTTATTTATTATTATTATTATTTTATTTTATTACTTTATTAGTATACATGCATATTTATATTTAATATCTATTTTTGTTTTTTTTCCCCTTTTCTATTCTAATATTTAATTTAATATAATACCGCTTTCGATGATATCTGCTTTTTCTAAAGGTCAACTGGGAGAGAATGCCTATGGCATTAAGTCCGCCTTTGTACCACTTTAGGTATAGAAGTATAAATAAATAAATAAATAAATAAATATTAATACTGGACCTTACTTTTATTACGCATGTAAAAACAAGATGGCAAATAAAAAAGATGTATAAAGAAAAAAGACAAACCCACTGAGTTCCTTGCCAGATCTTCTCAGTTGAGGTCGTGTTCCGATCCGGTAGTGTATTAGGCGAGTAGTGTAAAAAAATATGTAAATGACAATTTGTAAGCGCTCCCGTAGACCTATGGAAATTAAAGACATTTCATTTCATTATATCTCCAAGGTGCTTTGTAGATACAAAAGTTATGAATAGTCTATTAATTACGTCCCTATAGTTCCGGAATCAGAATGGGGCTTCAATATCCCCTGCCTGCAAGACGCAAATAAAAGGCGGCTTCTGGGGTTGCGGGCGGTAAGAGTGGGAGCTCGAACCATCCAGCCAGGCGATTCCAGGAAATACAGCGACATAATTGGTCGTTTATTGGAGTTTTTAGATACTTAAGGCAGGCGTAACAAAAAATGCGTATTATTCTAATAGGCATTGCGGAGAATAATATTTTTTAACTAGCTGTTGCCCGCGACTTCGTCCGCGTTTCCGTTGTTTTTCGTAAAAAAAAGTAGCCTATGTCCTTCCTCACGGTTCAGTGGTTTTGATGTAACAGACAGATTAACTTTCGTATTTTAGTAGGGAAATATAATATGTCATATCTACAATACTGTTGAAAAATATCACAATACGGAACCGCACAATATTATTGTTAATAGCTTTGCCCGCGACTCCGCCAGCGAGTAACTCCTTGTGTGTTATTGAGTTAATGTATTGGTAATATTGTTTAGATCACGTTCACATGAGGCTTAAGAACCTTTTTTATTTTTGTTTTCGAGGGGGAAACCTTCAAAAGGTACCCGACGCCGTGGGAGCGACGCAGAGTTATGTGGAATTTTTACCGCACTAAAACCCCCCCGGTGGCCGTCTTCGGTGCTATAAAGAGGACTCGGGCTCCTCCCAGATGGGCGGATGGGCCCACCACCCAATCTAGTCTTTACGGCGGTATGCGACCACACATATCGCCACCTTCCCGGTATCGCCTGGCTGGACGGTTCAAGCTCCCACTCTAGCCGCCCGCAACCCCAGAAGCCCCTTTTAGTCGCCTCTTACGACAGGCAGGGATACCGTAGCCCTATTCTGATCCTGCCGAAGGCTTAAGTACTTATATAACGAAAATACTTCAATGCAAAGCTTCCGGGTAAACTATGTTGAATGTTGATCCATCCGGCACGTGAACGTAAAGATTTTTGGAACTACTGACCCGGGAAAGAGCGACGTACAACTGACCATGCGAGAAACAACTGACACCGAGATCTACTCCAGCAACACGAAAAGTCTGCCCTTGAGCCTTATTAATTCTCATTGCATAACACACCGATACTGGGAATTGCGTTCTTTTAAATTGGAATGGAAAATTATTAGGTACTAAGGGAATTCTGGGAATAAAGACGGTTTCTCCTGCACCGCAACCTGTTAAAATTTGAGCCTCGATTATATTTTGTTGCAACCGGGTTACTTTTAGCCGAGTTCCATTGCAAAGTTGTGGTGGTCTTAAATTTCGGAGCAGAATAATCGGAATGCCAATTTTTAAACAAATTTCATGAGAAGGAAGTCCGGGCATATTTAAAGAATTTAAAAATTCTATCGGGTAGTTAGTGGCGTCTTGTTCATCGACCATTCTATTTATTGAACTATAAACTTTGCTTTCCCCTTGTATATTCGACAGTATTTTATTATTAATCTCAAATGCCTGGTCATTGCGAGGAGTTAAGATGGATCTTTCGCATAGCCAAGAATTGTCCCTATTTAATATATTTGTTACGTCATCGTAAACCGACGATATAAGATGTAGTTGGGATTGCACTATACAACATAACTCAGGCGTCAGAATAACTTTTCCTTGGTGTAGTTGTGGATAGGTACCTTCGCCAATCTTTAGCAGTGTATCAGAAAATTGACGATCATCCAGGTTATCTCCAGTTCTCACTCGCATGTTTATAGTTAAATGCACCGATTGTATATCACGCCACAAATAAGAACTTCACTCTTCACTGTTCACTGTTCACTGTTCATTTTTCATTTTTCATTTTTCATTTTTCATTTTTCATTTTTCATTTTTCATGTTTCATTTTTCATTTTTCATTTTTCATTTTCATTTTTCATCTTTCATCTTTCATTTTTCATTTTTCATTTTTCATTTTTCATTTTTCATTTTTCATTTTTCATTTTTCATTTTTCATTTTTCATTTTTCATTTTTCATTTTCTTTTTCATTTTTCATTTTTCATTTTTCATTTTTCGTTTTTCGTTTTTCATTTTTCATTTTTCGTTTTTCATTTTTCATTTTTCATTTATCTTTTTTCATTTTTCATTTTTCATTTTTCATTTTCCATTTTTCATTTTTCATTTTTCATTTTTCATTTTTCATTTTTCATTTTTCATTTTTCATTTTTCATTTTTCATTTTTCATTTTTCATTTTTCATTTTTCATTTTTCATTTTTCATTTTTCATTTTTCATTTTTCATTTTTCATTTTGCATTTTTCATTTTTCATTTTTCATTTTTCATTTTTCATTTTTCATTTTTCATTTTTCATTTTTCATTTTTCATTTTTCATTTTCGTACAGATAGATGACTGAGTTATAAACGTAAGAGTAGACAAATATAATCAGAAAGCTTTGAACTGCTAAGCTATCGGGAGTTACACGTGTTATTGTGAGTCAACCATAAAAGATAGACATATGCTGTCGTAGGATATTTTTTAGATAATTTTAAGGAAAATATTTCCCTCATACATGATTTCTGTGTAGCTTTAACCATTAAGGTTGCACACGCGACAGAAGCTTAAAAAAGTAACTTCTCCCGTTTTCCCAACATTTCCCTTTACTGCTCTGCTCCTATTGATTGTAGCGGGATGAAAAGTATACTATAACCAGCCCAGGAGTATAAAGAATAATCGTACCAAGTTTCGTTAAAATCCACTGAGTAGTTTTTGTTTCTATAACGGTTATACAGACAGACAGACAGACAGACAGACAGACAGACAGACAGACAGACAGACAGACAGACAGACAGACAAAAATTTTACTGATTGCATTTTTGGCATCAGTATCGATCCCTAATCACGCCCTGATAGTTATTTTGGAAAAATATTTCATGTACAGAATTGACCTCTCTACAACTTTATTATAAGTATAGATAAATCTTTGTATACAACTTACCACCATACGATAAGTCGGTTATCTTACAGCTAAGGCTCTGGTATAATCTTGGTGTCATGATTAAAATGTCAATTTTGAGAGCTAAGTGGCATACTAAAAACTACGGTTCGCAATAGGTCGCTGTGAGTTTTTCGAAAGGGTTTCCTATACATGTCACGATCATACCTTTAATGCTTTTTTCATAGTATGATGCAGATTCATTGAATGTTTATTTATAAAACTGGTACTATCTGTTAAGAGTGAAAGGTGATTTGATTATATGTATGAGTCTAGTATTGTCTAGTAATGATAAATAGCTTTATGACTTGCCTTATACAAAAATGGTCGCGTCAATTTGATTTTTAAATAAATATATTTATTGCATAACTTTACGTCATTACTCTTGAATTGATTGGCCAAACAAAAATTATGTTCTTTTTAAAATTCGTTACGAAAAATCGCATTTAAATTTTTAAAAATGATAGAGAGCTCCATAAAAACGACGATGACTTGCAGATAGTTACATTTTCGAAGGAGTAAGTGTACATACAAAGTCTTAACAATAATTCCAGCATTATATGAAAAGTTTCTATAGTATTTTTATAGTAATTTGTTATTCAACATTTTGCTACCAGCGAGTTACTACATTTTGTCCTGAAATATAATGTTTTATGATCCATCTTAAGATCATACTATCAAATCTTTATTGTGCGGGATTTAAAGGGAATAAAATTTTGTTGTAAATATACAAGATGCAATAAAAAGTTATATAAAGGGTTAGCTTACCGCTTTATAGTGTCTGGAGTGTAATATTCGAGACAGTTTAAGTGCATACGAAGGTATTCACATGCGAAGACATTATCCCCTAATTCAAATTTGTTTAACACTAGTTGTGTCACATGTTTTCGCTTGCGTATAAAAAATGCCACATAACTCTAAATATAATGAGTTTTAAAATTGATAGATTCTCATACTTTAGAACTCATTATAATTTTTTAATCAAAGTCTAAATCAAAATAACTATGCACTTTGGATATATGTTCCAGTCCTTAAATAAAATTCAATAGTTTTGATTCAATTATTCAATTCAATTATTTCTATATTTTTTTCATATATATGCAATGCACAGGCAAGCGGAAAGTTCACTTTTAGTATTTTTAACCGACTTCCAAAAAGGAGGAGGTTATCAATTCGTCTGTATTTTTTTTTTTTTTTTTTTTATATTTGTTACCTCATTTCTCCGGACTGGGTGAACCGATTTAGATGATTTTTTTTTATTTGAAAGGTAGTGCGTGTCATAGGGTCCCATTTTTTTTTAGTATTTTTTTGACTAGGGCATCCATAAGAAAAACGCATAAGTCTTAAATTTGCATTTTCAATGTACGCGATAAATGTATGAATAACTCAATATCCCGCCAACCGATTTTGATGATTCTTTTTAACCGACTTCCAAAAAGGAGGAGGTTATCAATTCGTCTGTATTTTTTTTTTTTTTTTTTTTTTTATATTTGTTACCTCATTTCTCCGGACTGGGTGAACCGATTTAGATGATTTTTTTTTATTTGAAAGGTAGTGCGTGTCATAGGGTCCCATTTTTTTTTAGTATTTTTTTGACTAGGGCATCCATAAGAAAAACGCATAAGTCTTAAATTTGCATTTTCAATGTACGCGATAAATGTATGAATAACTCAATATCCCGCCAACCGATTTTGATGATTCTTTTTTTATTAGAAAGGATGTACTCCAGGGGTAGTCTGATAAGAGTTTGATAAGGTTCTAATCATAGGATCTTCAACTTTTTGGAGCAAAATAATAAAATTAGTGATAGTCGGCCGAACCTTAGCTGGAGAAGTCCAATTGAGTAAAATATAGAATAAAATTACTATGTAGGTATTTACTATGAAAAATTTGACCTTCAACTCTTCAATCCTGATGATGCAGGGGTACTGCTAGCCTGAACTATAAAAGTTGGTCGTTTGATGTTTGCGAATATATAATGAAATTGTTAAGCAAATTCATGGGACAAAAATTTGACCTTCAACTCCTCAACCCTGATGATGCAGTGGTACTTAAAGCCAAAACCATAGGAATAAGCCATTTGGTGCTTACGTATATGTTATAAGATTACTGAGCAAAAACATAAGATGAAAAATTTGACCTTCAACTCCTCAACCCTGATGATGAAGGGGTACTTCAATCCTAAACCATAGGAGTTGGCAATTTGGTGCTTACGGTTATGTAAAAATAATACTAAGCAGAGGCACAAAATTAAAATTTTGACCTTCAACTCTTCGACCCTGATGATGAAGGGGTACTTCAATTCTAAACCATAGGAGTTGGCAATTTGGTGCTTACGGGTATGTAAAAATAATACCAAACAGAGGCACAAAATTAAAATTTTGACCTTCAACTCCTAAACCCTGATGATGCAGGGTACTGCAAGCCTGAGCCATAGAAGTTAGCCACCTGGTACTAACGTATATGTTATAAGATTACTAAGCAACAATATAAGATGAAAAATTTGACCTTCAACTCCTCAACCCTGATGATGGAGGGGTACTTCCAGAGGGGGCGCCCTGTTTGTATGAATTGTAAAAGTGTTTTATGTTTAATTTTTGTGAATATGTAGATGCACAAAGCAAACTTAGAGGCTTTATTTAAATACAAACATAAAAATATAGTCACTAAAAAGTGTAAAATAAAAACTTTTTAACAAAAAATATCTACCGACTTCCATGTCACAAAAAAGTAAAAAATAATTTAAATATATTTTGGTCTAGAACATACTCAGTACTAAGTACATAGTTCTGAAGTCGGTGCTCATATAGGACGTAGTTACCGTCGTCCAGCGAAATATGTCGAGCACCGACTTCAGGACTATGTACTTAGTACTGAGTATGTTCTAGACCAAAATATATTTAAATTATTTTTTACTTTTTTGTGACATGGAAGTCGGTAGATATTTTTTGTTAAAAAGTTTTTATTATATGAATCAGAAATAGCAAACAAGCACGCAGTCCACTCGGGTAAGTTGTTACTACCGCCCACAGACATGTGTAAGAAACTTCATACAAATATACGAGTAGAAATTCTATCTGAAGTAAACGACAGATTCGTTGCTACCCCCGAGGGTTTAAACGCCTCATGTAAAAGTGAACCCGCAACACACTCTTCCACCGAAATGCAAGAACTGTGTCTAGAAAGAGGGTCTCGATCGGAAAATACTCACTGTACCTTGAAATTATATGTCTGTCGGATCCGGGTATTTTGAATAGAAACGGTAGGCAAGTTGATCTGTGCTAATTTCTTTCCGTCGCGTTTTGGCAGAGTCGTGTAGTCAACTGAGGTTGGCATAGACCATAAAAGTTTACGTAATTCGAAAAATGACGGGAACACGAAACTGTCCCTCAGTTTTATTCTTTATGATATTAATTACCGTTTAATGTATTTATTGCCATATTTGTGTTAGAAGACTTTGTGATAAATATGTCAAGCGAATTAACCCCAAGATTTGTTATTCTGCACGAGACCCATAGTTGCACCATTTTGAAGACGTTGATGTCGAGTTAAACAAATGCCGACATGTATTTGTTTAAAATTAACATACGTATATAACGAAGTGAATGAGTGATGTGACATCAGGATGGTCGAGGAGTTTTCATTATTATTCATTCTTGAAGATTTGAAGTAAAACACAGGAGTAAACTTCTTCGATTTATTCACAATTGACGAGGTCCGATTGCTTCGACAGTTAAACAAGAAATCTTTTTCTACCGGCGTTCGCTCACCTTTTTATAACAATGTTTGGTGGTGTGACAATAACAAATTTATGGAGTGTAAACTAAATTACAAGTCTAAAAATCATTAAATGTTGCCAATTCAATAAACAAACAATTTTCGATCTTTAAAATAACTATAATAATTATTATCGGCGACGTGTTAAATACGCGGTGTCGCGCCGACATATACATTATTTTGTTGAAAAGTGATGTAACTGTCAGACAAAGACATCGTGGAATCGGTAACGAAGACAGCAATGACGAAGACATATTACTGTTCAATGATGACTAGGCCGTCTGACCTCGCGTTATTGATCGACTAGATTGTACCAGTAGTCGCTTGTAATGTTGTTACCATTTCTTAATATATTACATTTGTAGAAGAACATTATTGCTTTTCCGTGTTTATAGGTAGTAGAACCAGTATAGTTCGTACGGAGAAGTACCACCGCCACACCTATTTCTAGCCTGTAGCAGATTTTGCATTTCGATGGAAGGGTGTGGTTGCCGGCACACTTTTATATGAGGCGACCATCTTAGTCCTCGGGAGACGCATCTGTGATTGGCTACAGATTGAGTTCCATGTTCCGTATGAAGTTACTTACAGAAGTCCATGGATGGCAGTGGCCACTTACCATCAGGTGGACTGCATGCTCGTTTGCTACTTCAATCTTATAAAAAAGGTGATTTGGAAAAGTCTACATTCCAAAGATAGAAATTATAATGCAGTATTTAATTTTATTTCTTCTTGATACTGTATTAAATTTTAATTACTAACAATATTTAACTATTATCGTTGGCAAAGTTCATCTTCGCTTCGAATGTTATTTAAAATGTTGAAAGAGATAATCTAAATGAAGTTCCTTATACCAATGACCAATGACAAACCTATACGCATAAAGTCAATCAAAAATCGATCAAGAATAGATTTATTTTTAGAAATAAATGATGGTCCGTAGACAATATGTACCTATTAACAAAGTTACAATAAATCAGCTGATTATAAACTTACGAAAACACATGACAATTATTTAATCAAAAAACAAACAAGAATATTCAAATTCCAAAACCAATCTAAAAAGGAAATACTTTGATGAAATAGTAAACCACTTCTATTGAGTACAGTCCAGTTTTCCTTGGTCCCATGAGTCGTCGCTACCGTGGGCTACGAAACATTTGTTTCAGGCGTCTGATCTTAATCTATTATGTATTATTAATTTCCATTGTTAAGCCCATACATGACGACATATTCAGATGGTGGGAGCTTAGGCCGGCCCCTAAGCCTTTATCTGACTGGAGTACACGGGCATGCAGTCCACAGGATGGTAAATGGTCTCTCCTGCCCATGGACATCTGTACGCAACTCCATATGGAATCGGGGTCCACCTGAAATCAGTCGTAGACGTATTGCTACTCCCGAGTACTAAGATGGTCAGCTCCTATATAAGTGAGCCGGCTGTGGTTAGCTTGCCACCGAAAAGAACTGCTTTACGCTAAAAAAAATTTTTTATCTGACTGAAGTAGCAAATGCCTCATCTAAAAGAGTGGTGGTAGTATCTCCCGGTGGAACTACACTGGTTCTACCATCTTCTAAGCATTTATCTTCTTCGTTATGCGACATTCGCTTGTCTCTGCGAATAATGTGATTTGTATTTTAAGGTCATGGAATTTCGCTACAAATTTAAACGTAATCTGTTGAAATTCGCTTAAAATTTGAACGTATGCTTAAAGATAAATTTCATACTCTCGAAATACAGACCACTTAATGTCCACATAATTTTATAAAAAATATGTAGTTTTTGGACCACATTTAATGTACATTTAATGTGATAATAACTAAAGAATTTAGGTTTCGGCGACAACCAAAGAAATATAGAATATATTTTTAAGCACGTAATAGGTAATTTAAATGCATATATCATGAATTACTGTAGAGTACTATAAGTGTATACTAATCCTCTTTATGATTGTTTTCAATATAGTGATATACATTCACTGAAAAAAAAATATTTAAGGATTCAAAACAGAAAAAGAACCTTTAGAAAATCCAAGAAATGTTTCAAACAAATGGACTTAGGCTTATGTTCAGCGTATTCATTATTATAGAGTACAGTCCGATTCCACTTGGTCCCCTGAGCCCCCGCGTCGAGCGTCGGCGTAGTGGCGCACTCTGTCCATCGATCAAATCAGAATTTATGTTTCTTTAGGAAAATAAATATTTTTTTCTTTGATTCTGTTCAATGTTTATTTAGCTACTAGCTGTACCCGCGGCTTTGCCCGCGTGTACAAATCAACGTGTCACAAAGTTTTTCTCGCTCAAATCTCGACACCGTGGGAATTCTATGATAAATAGTATTAACATTAATATCGGTTTGGCCGCTCAAGGATTACCTGGTCAAACACAGAGTGAAAAAACGAATTTAAAGTGTTTATTTGTGGGTAGGAACGTATTGTTATGTATTTTTTTTTTAATTAGACGAATTCTAATATTGTAAATCGCTTTTTTGAACCAATTCACATTCTTAGTGGTCTAATTCACATTATCGGGATACTTTTTTCAATCAACTCCGCCACATTTGAACCAAAACGTATCGATTATAAAGATTGATTTGAACTTTTCCGAATTGGAAACTATTTGAAGTAATTTTGGCGGATTCAAATTTCTAAGTAAGATTATAGGTAAACCTACTTTTGATATTAATTTGTGTTCAGGAGTTCCGGAAGGCATTAAGGAATTCAAAAATTCTGTTGGATAATGTACTGCTTCCTCCATCTCAATGACTGTGTCTACCGAATAGTAGATCTGTGACGCTGCTTTAAATTTTGAAAAAAAATCAATCATTTATTTTATCGACACGTTCATTGATGGTTCATATAGCCGTCTTTTGGAACCAATTTATAGTGTTATTGGTAGTATTAACAATATCGGGATACACTTTTTCAACCAACTCCTCCACATTTAAACGAAGACGTATCGATATAAAGATTGATTTTAACTTTTCCGGATAACAAATCACTATTATCTACTTGAAGTAAATCATTGGAAAATTGGAATATCACTGAACAGCGACATATATTCTAAGTTCATATTTTGTTTCATGTGGCCAAACATAAGATCTTTTAAGAGGTGCATCGGGCTATTTATGTGCGTAAATACCTCATTTATCTTTGTAAAGCAGAAGAAATAATCGAAACACTTTTACAATTCATACGAACAGGGCGCACCCGCTCGCAGGGCGCTGCCGTACCCTACTCGCTTATTTTTTATGTTTTCTTTTATGTTTCAACATAACCTAACCAATCCTGTTTAAAAAGCTACAGCTGAATCCAACTCTTAACAATAACATGACAATACTCCTGCATTTTCAGGATTTAGGTATTCAAAGTGACACTTTTCATCATAATGTTCTCTCAACGGGTTGTAATGTATTGTAATCAATAAGGACCAAACTCATACGGCTTAAGTAGGTTGTGTACTTAGATTATCAGGGTTGATGAATTAAAGTTTGATTTATTAATCACATTTCAGTTTAATGAGCTGTCATTAAACTTATAATATATACTAAAAACAACCGTAAGCATTATGTGACTACCTTTTATAATTTAGGCTTGCACTATCCCGCATCATCAGGGAGGAGTTAAAGGTAAAAAAAAATATCCCGTGTCTTTGCTTAGTATTCTTATTACTTATACGTAAGCACTTGCGAGCCAACTTCTATAGCTTCTATAACCTGCATTATCAGGGTTCAGGAATTAAAGGTCAAAATTTTCATCATGTGTCTTTGCTTAGTAATTATATTACATACCTGAAAGCTAACTTCTATGGCTTAGGCTTGAAGTACCCCTGCATCATCAGGGTTGAGGAGTTAAAGGTCAAAATTTTCATCATGTGTCTTTGCTTAGTAATTATATTAAATACCTGAAAGCATCAAATGCCCATCTCGTATAGTTTAGGCTAGCAGTATCCTGCATCATCAGGGTTGAGGAGTTGAAGATCAAATTTTTGTCCCATGAATTTGTTTAACAATCTTATTCTATATTCATAAGAACAAATTGACTTACTTCTACGGTTCAGGCTAGCAGTACCCCTGCATCATCAGGATTGAAGAGTTGAAAGTCAATTTTTTAGGAAATATCTGCTTAGTAATCTCATTTCACATTCAACCCAATTGGACTCCTACAGCTTAGGTTTGGCCGAGTATCGCTAATTTCGTTAATTTGCTTCAAAGAAATGGATCCTATGATCAGAACCGTATCAAACTCATCAGAGTACCCTTGAAGTGCATTCTTTCAAATAAAAGAAAAATCGTCAAAATCGGTTGGCGGGAAATTGAGTTATTCATCTATTTATCGCGCACATCGTTAATGCAAATATCAGACTTATGCGCTTTTCTTATGGATGCCACTGTCAAAAGTGAACTAAAAATAAATGGGACCCGATGACACGCACTACCTTTCAAATGAAAGAAAAAATCATCCAAATCCGTTCACCTAGTGCGGAGAAATCAAGTAAGAAATATAAAATTTAAAAAAATTAAAAAAAAACAGACGAATTGATAACCTCCTCCTTTTTGGAAGTCGGTTTAAAACGATGTTTTAACATAAAAATCAAAGCGAAATACTAAATTTTATTGAGGTGGCCTCAAAATTCATACAAACTTACATCTCCTATTTGGGTTAATTTGGGGGGGGGGATCAGAAAATTCATTCTTAACTGACGTCTACGTCATAAAAGGAACCCCTAGTAAAAAACATATTCGTATCTTTAGCAGTTTAGGCTCTACAATGTTTATTCAATAGATGAGTGAGAGAGCATCCTTTCGTTTTTATATAAGTATATATAGATATAGATTTATATAGCAATTAATAACATAGGTACACACATAACCAATAAAAATACATAACAAAGGAATACATTTTACAGACCATAACATGTTTAGTTTCAACCAATTCAACTATGCAGTTATCTTATTAACACTTATCGAACACAGAATAAATACTGCGTAGTTTTAAATGGACATAACTTTTTTATTTGTAAACCGATTTACATAAAATAAACACTAAATGTTAAGTGAAATTTTCCACAACACATCAGTGAAAATTATATTCAAATTGAATAAGCCGTTTCTGAGATTAGCGTTTTCAAACACACAGACAAACAGACAAACAGACAAACAGACAAACAGACAAACAGATAAACAGACAAACAGACAAACAGACAAACAGACAAACAGACAAACAGAAAAGATTTCTAAAAACCATTATTTTGGGTTCTATATCGTATTAAAGACCTCTAGAAATGGTTTTCGCCTAAATTTTTTCCATGTACAGACAGCGACCTCTTACAGATTTATTATAGTATAGATAGAAGAAGAAGAAGAAGAAGATAACCTTGCGGTTACGCCATAAAACTCGAACTTAGCGTTATTATAATTCAGACTACTTACAAAAATTGTTAAATAAATTTCTGTAACTTACAAAATATGTATTTATTATTTTATATTTTTGTTCGTTGTTTCAAGAAATTGATATAGTAATATCATCCGATATTACTATATCATGTTATCATCTGATAACAAACTACCAAAATTGTCTAATAATTCCAAAGTGCAACAATAGGTTTTAATAAAAAAAATCTCACCAATAAGAATATAACCCTTACTGGTGAGATTATAGATGCCATAAATGGCAAAAATTATGGCTATAGCTATAATTTTGCACAAATAGAAACACTAGTGCAAAATATACACACTTCAAACAACTCTCGTGGGCGTGATTTATCAATCTCTTAATTTTATTTATTTGGTACTTGAAACAATAACACAACACAGTTAATATACAATAATACCAGTATAGCTTTTGGCAAATCTGGTGCTGCGTACAATTTTACATTCAATACTAATAAAATACAAGTGAATTTTTAGGCTGTTCAATTTTGTCTATTATTGAATAATGTTTGTGTTTTTGATTTTAAAAATTCGGTTAATCAAAAGCCATTTGTCAGGGACTTTGACGGTAAACACAAAATTGTATTGATTTGTCGAGCTTAATTTTGAGAAACATAGTAGTTTTCCTTCGTCACATTAATATTTTAAATTTAAAGTTTAATTAGCATTATAGAACGAGTTTTATTTTGCAATTTATAGTTATTGGCCGCTGCATAGTATGGTGGCCGATTTACTTGGTATCTTTATCTCAAAGTAGCCTATTTCGGCGGCTCTGCTTTTTTATCTGACTGAAGTAGCAAGCGAGCATACAGTCCACCTGATGGTAAGTGGTCACTGCCGCCCATGGACGACTGTAATCAACTTCATACAGAACATGAGTTCCATCTGAAGTCAATCACAGATGCGTTGCTACTCCCGAGGACTATGGTGGTCGCCTCGTGTGAATGTGTGCCGGCAACCACACCCTTCCGTCGAAACGCAAGAAATGCTTCACGCCAGAAATAGGTGTGGCGGTGGTACTTCCCCAGTCGAACTACACTGGTTCTACTTGCAACTTGCAACCTTGCAACTGCCTGCTCTGAGCATGTTTTCCATGATATTGACTATGTCATGTGTTAATCTAAACTATTTGTGTACCTAATTACAGCGTGAAAGAGTAACATATACCCATACATACATAGAAACTTTCACATTTATAATATTAAGTAAGATTTGTTAAAGGGGTTGGAAGACTACTACAGATATTTGCATCAACATAGTGGACTCTGGCCGAAACCTCACTAATTCTAAGTAAATCCATGCTCAGCCGTTGCTCCATAACGTATTATGATGAATATCTTATGACTTACTTTACGGGTAATATATTTTTGCGTATACGGTACTTACGAGAAATTCTGAATGATAATATTGCGTAGATTTCAGGGTACTTAGACATGATATATGTATCGCAAAGGTAAAGGACTCTGCGCCATAATCGGATCAAAGAGGTATTCACGATAGAAGAGCATATTTTTTCCGTATCTGACAACATGCGGTAAATATCGACTAAATACTATTGAGAACATCAGTCATAGGAACAATTTAAAATTAATAATATGCAATTCCACAATGCGTAATGGAACATTGTGGTGGAGTATTATCAGTACGTACCCGTAGTACGAGTTCATTACGTTTCGTCAAAATAATAATTAGGATTCCGTGGCCAAGGGGTAAAATCCGGGACCCTATTACTAAGACTACTGTCTGTCGCTAGGCTGTATGCCATGAAGCGGAGCTAGACAGTTGAAATTTTCACAGATGACGTATTTCTATTGCCGCTATAACAATAAACACAGAATAAAAATAATATTTAAGGGGGATCCCACACCGCTAACGTATTTTTTGCCGTTTTAATTCAGATAATGTTACGGAACCCTTCGTTCATAAGTTAGACTTGCACTAGACCGGTTTTTCTTTTCGCCCATCAACAGCAAGGCCGAAAACTAAAGTGTAAATGTGCAATGTACAATTAAATGTAAGGGTAAAACAAACTCTGGCCCAGCCATAATATTTAAATAATATATATACACACAAGCTCATTTCGTAGGCACATAATTATATGCACGTACATAAATTACATACATCTGTTCGGCAACCGGAAATTGATAAAAGCGTGGCAGGAATTTCAAAATTCAATTAGCATTTAAGCCCTGTCATTCAAATCGGAAGTTTGTTGTGTAACCCACATGTTAGAGGGAGTTTAGTTTCAGAAGTGGTTCAAACAATTGAAATTACGGATTTTTTCATCATTTTATATTATTTAGAAGTACATAACAAGCAAGAAGTTTCCTGTAACTTTTTATATTTTTGTTATCTGTTTATCTGTGTTTCAACTCGCATCGGTTTTAATTTAATTAGAATTTAAATCAAAATAATGATATATATTTATATATGTTTCATATTTTAGGAACCGTTTAATCTTCACTTCATTAAAATCCTTCTACTTTATCTAAAGCTTATACGATGCTCCTTATTTCCCTACTAATACCTACTAATATTATAAATGTGAGTATGTAAGTTTGTTTCTTACGTTTCCACACAAAAATATTGGTCTAATTTCGCTGAAATGAGCCCACAGATAGTTTATGACTTAAAATAAAACATAGGACGGTATTCAACCGTGATAGACATGACCGAACTAGAACTAAATTTATAAATGAAGATGGAAATAAAAAAATATTGATTTCATAAATGAGTTTGGTTACAAATTATCTGTGTTTAGGACATCCTTTTAAGTAATTTAATACCTGTGTCGGGATGACCCGCTCCTCCATACCTTACAATTACTCATTTAATATAGAAGTAACATTTTAGAAAATATAGCATAAAGAAAGACAGTGTGTGTGTAGGTGTGTGTGGGTGTGGGTAAATAAACCTATGCTCTATTTAATATTTTTATACAAGTACAAAACCGCGGGTCAAAGGTATATTTACTCTTAACCCTTAACTTGGTAAGGTACATTAGACTGTACATACATTTCAAAAAAAATTTACTGGTTAAATAATAATATTTTTTTGTTTTGTTTTTATTAAAAATATTACTAAATAATTTAGAATTAGTAGAAAAATATTTTCGTTGTTGCAACACTGAACAACACATGTCAAATTCAAAATGGCTTCGTAACAACAAAGTGTTGGCGGGACCCGGGTAAGTTTTTGCGTTATAAATTACTTTTTAGCTCAAAAACTAATAAAAAATGGTGTGTTATTTGATCTAAAAACTATGTATTACTCAAAAAGTGGTTTTATGCGTTACTGTCTCAATTTTTATGGCCGATTTTGGTTGAAACAAATGTATGTACACTGCACTGCACGTTGCCAATAACGCACTAAAATACTAAAAATGAACTATGGTAACCACGCTGTACATTGCTAAGTTTACACAGTTTTTGTTTTTCAACGAATCGGCAGTTTTTGTTTATTTATTTTTTTACCTTCTCATAAAAACTGTCTGCTTTGAACTTTTTTTTTTCTTTTTCCGCCTGCAGAACTTACAACTAACTCGCGCCCATAAGATCTTGGCTTTGGTACCCGCTCAAAACGCATGCTCTGACGATAGTTCCACATCTGATGAGGAAGCAAATGCTTATATACCGCCTTCACCCGATGCCTCTGATCCACCTTCAATAGCATCATCACTAGAAGCCCTTAATTTGCTTGATACTTCAACTGACTCCAACAACGAACAGCATTATATACCCATTACTTTACCACTCACACCAACATTTGATGAAGTTTTTCCATCGCCGAATACAAGTAACTACAATGTTATACCCACATTGAACTCCATCCAATCTTTGCCATCTCCTTCTGTTGAACTATCATCTCCCCAGCCTAGCACCAGCGGACAGCAGTTACTACTTACCAGGTCCTACATTTTATTGGCTCCTACATAGAAGAGATGGGAAGAAGACTTCATTGAAAGATTTCAGATTTGAATTGTTTGATGGGTTGTCTAAGTCTAATAGAATAGGAACAAACCAAAACGTTACAGACGATATAGGCGAGAATCTGAAAATCCATAAACCAGTCTCAGTCCGACCAACTGATAGCGTCAGATTTGATAACACAGGTCATCTTCCAGAAGCAGGTAATGAAACAATGCGTTGCAAATATTGTAAGAGTGGAAGAACATCTGTCTACTGTATAAAATGTAACGTACATTTGTGTTTTGTTGTGGGAAAAATAAAACGTAATTGCTTTCGTAATTTTCACCTAAAATAATAAAGAATAATTTAAATATTTCCTCCTTTTTTTGAAATAAATTTATAATAACCTGAATAATGTAATTCATTATGTCCTTGGTAGTGTACACCAAAATGTACAAACAATTTATTTATAATATTTCTGTAAAATTGGCAGTGTACATTGTGATGTACTTAAGTTTTCTCGAAACCTAGGATACCTAGATTTTTATTTTTATTTATCTCAAGTTGTCCATTCATAAATTAAACAAAATTTATCAATAATTTCCTTTTTTTTCATATTTTTAGTTCTTGCCAAGTAAAGGGTTAAAACTATTCAAATTATTCCAAATTTGACGATATGTGAATCAAACAGCGGCAGATGTCTCTTGGGTGATAAGCTGAAGTGTAGTTATGGGATTTACATACAAATAGGGAAACAATGTTTTATTGCCATATCACGTATATTTCCCAGCGGGCTTCAGAAATGTATGCGTAATACCTCGTTCTGACACCTGGCTTTGAGTCTCTGAAACAGTTTCACTAACTTACATTGTAACTTCTGACTTAGTTGCACATATGTTCATATTCGTGTATTAGACGACAATAACAAGATTTTTTTTATCTGGCTGAAGTATGAGCATGCAGTCCACCTGATGTTAAGTGGTCATTGGCATAACATGGTTTTTATCTGGAGTCAATCACAGATGGTCGCCTCATATAAAAGTGTGACTTTCCATCGAAACGCAAGGAATGCCTCATGTTAAAAATAGAAGTAGCGGTGGCGCCTCCCCGAACTACACTGGTTCTATCACCTCGAAAATTAAGTGTAATTAATTGGTTCCTACAGCTGTAGGGCTTCGACACTTTTGGTCACACTATTAGACACGGAATTTGTTCCACAAGTGAGCGAGAACTCATATATACTTAAAAGTGTAGAAAGGTCAGTAGCCAATTCATACATCCTGTTCCAGAAGTAGGATTGGATGGCCAAAGTAAACGACACATTATGTACAACACTGGTATATTTTCACGATTTTACACTTATACAATTTCAGAATACATTCGGACGGAGTAACGTCTTACACTTGTGAATTATTAGAACGATCCATATTACGATAATACCCTCCCTTTTATACTAAAAATGGCAGGCGTTAAGGAAACCGTCACAGAGACAAAAACATTACTATTAATCTATTACATTATTTATAATTAAATATATGCATTTATAATATTTATTTATATAACCATTTATATTTATTTATATTGTGATTTCTATTGATTTATGATATTTATAATAACATGGCACGATCAATTTAAATACAATCATTATTGATGTTTATAACTAATGTAGGCTTGACTTAAACAGTACTGTCCCCAGGCAAGTTACTTGTTGGTTGGTAACATATTTTAATAAGTACCAAAGTAGGACTATACTTTTACTATTTCATTGTTTTATTTGCAGGTTCCGTCCAGTCATAGTATTGATCTGATATATTTTTGGATGTCCGCAATAAGATTTACTGCCTTCCTTCTCTCACCACGAGGTGAGGCGGTCATAAATTATGTATGTGTGCGATTGTATTCTATCTATTCTAATAAGGAAAATATTTCAACACTAATGTAACAAATAAAGATGAAAAATAGGAATACAAGCGACAAACAATGACAACTTGTAATTCAAGATGATTAATTATAATTTTATTAAAAATTCTAAATATAATCATGCGTAGAACCTAAACGCCCTCAATTTCACGTAAAAGGCACTCATTAATTACTGCCTACGCAGTTTCGTGTCAGAATTACGAACAAAATGCGAGTTCATTAAAATGTATTATGTATTGTGTTCAGACGGCGGTATATTACTTTCATTAGGATTAAGTGAGAGAGGTAATTTGCGGGACCACAATGTTCCTGGATTAAGAGACGAATAATTGCGAATCATTCTTAATAATAGCATCATCGGTCGGTTGGTGTTAAGATTTACGATTTTATTCAATCCAGCGTCCCGGTAAATTACGGGGAGCCGAGATCCATTAAGTGCTTAAGTGCCTCCCGAGCACGAAATTGAGGATGATAATGGAAATGGGTTCCTCACTATGGTAATACGGGCCCTACGCCGAGGACCAATTCGCGCCTCGTGTCAAGCAATATGCACGCTAAGTGTCAGTGAAACCGTAATATGTAATTCAAATGAGGCCCGTACTCACGTTCTTCCATGTAAATGTGCTGAAATAAAACAATTCCGCTGCCTTTTATACGCAAAGCCTCTTGAAACAATTTAATTTCTTAGTTTCGGAAACCGCTTGACGCCGGAGGAACGGCTGCGGTCCCATTTATCACTCAAAGTTTCATAACGATTCGTCTATGACGAAGTGTTCCCGCTATAGCGCAGTAGTGTGGACAACAGTTTGTAGGACAGGGCTTACTAACTCAATAGAAATGGAAATACCCGTTCTCATTCGTAACTTTCACACAATAAAGAAGTTCCAATTCCTTCTCGTAGGGGTACAAATGGGATAAGTTTAAGAAAGCAATCGTCCGTATATGGTCGTTATGGTCCACTATGAAGCGGGCGTGAAAATCATACGAAAGTTTCATTTATTGCCTCATTTCGTACAATTTCTATCACATCTTAATTTGGTCGTTGTTTTGATGATAGTATTTAAGGGAGTTGTTAAAATGTTTTGCAGATGATAAATTGCATTTAAAATATTGATGCATGGAACAACACAACTGAAGTATATTAGGACAAGTATGGGCCGAGCCACAAGGCGTCGCCCTGTAGGTCGTCCCAGATATGGCTGGATTGATAGAATTAAGGCGGGTCTTCGGGAGCTTCGAGTAACCAACTGGCAAGAAGTATCCGGGGATCGCGTCTGATGGAGAACTCTCGTATCGGTGGCCAAGACTCTTTTTGGGGCGCTGAGCCAACGGAGTAAGTATATCTCCAATGAAAATGAAAATAAAATGTACTTGACTTATACTGCTCTAGATTGTTGGGTGCCGATTAATTGATTTGTCTTGAACCGGGTCACGGCTATTGTATCAGTGTTCCCAATAGTGTTTCACTAGTGCACTAAAGAATTTTTCCTAGGCTATATTATTAATAATTACTTAAGATATTTATCGTCGTCATTTCGTACTATTTTTTATTTTATTCGTATAAATATTCTACTGGAAACATTTTGTAATGAATTTTAAACAGTGAATATAGTTTGGAATAAATATTTTATTCTGAAAATTACCATTTTGTTTTGTTAAAAAATATTTCGTTGTGAAAGTTTTTTCGGTATCGGTATCGAAAAGCACTACTCTTTTTCTGATGAAATAGAAAATGATTAAAAGGAATAAATTAAGCAGTTGAACAGGAAAGAATGTATTCATCTATCGCAGTCAAAAATATGAACCATAGTACGGTGACTAAATCCAAACTATCAATTTTAGGTGAAGTTTATGTGTAGTTTCAGATCGTATATGTATATCGATCACAGGATTATCTGAGTTAGATAAAATATCTATATATTAATACGTGAAGCAAAAACTTGTGATTCGTTTTTAAGATACTTGCCGCAGGCTTATACTTTTTTCAAATAATGCATAAAATATACACAAAATCAACTAAACACATTACACTCACTACCTTGCATTTGACATAATAAACGACATAAAACATTCAATGTCTTTTTTTTTTGTTTTCGAGGGGGAAACCTTCAAAAGGTACCCGACGCCGTGGGAGCGACGCAGGGTTATGTGGGATTTTTACCGCACTAAAACCCCCCCGGTGGCCGTCCTCGGCGCTGAAAAGGAGGACTCCGGGATCTCGAAACGACTTCAACCGGAATCCTCCGAGCGCGCTGCCCCACCGGGCTCCTCCCAGATGGGCGGCTGGGCCCACCGCTCCGTCTAGTCTTTACGACGGTATGCGATCACACATACCGCCATCCTTCCCGGGATTGCCTGACCGAACAGTTCAAGCTCCCACTCTAGCCGTCTGCAACCCCGGAAGCCCTTTTAGTCGCCTCTTACGACAGGCAGGGGATGCCGTAGCCCTATTCTGATCCCGGAGCTACAGGGACGGCGGATCCTGCTCCGAGAAAATTCAGCGAGCTCTCTGGCCCTTTCGGCGTCTTCCTTCGCTAACATTCAATGTCTTACTATGAAAACACATAACGTCAAAAATGTAAGATGTCTTTGTCAAAATACCCACTATTGCTTTTAAATGCAGTTTAGTTAATTAACCTCTTTTCACCTTTTAACGAGTGCGTTCATAGTAACTTATAACTTATTATAATTTATTTAAATTAGAGAAATATTGGTGCTACTTTGGACAATATGAAGTTCAGTATTTTAATTTGAATTACGGTTGAATTTCGACCGTTGCGACGGGGGACTAGTAATGCTTAAGAAACCATTACATCAAACATAACACAAGGCCAGTACACACCAGTAATGGGTAAAATAGTACATATGCTTATAATATTAATTAATTACGCCTTGAGACAGTGCTGGGCCACAATGTCAGGGAACGTAGGGTTCATTAAAATGTATTAATTTCCCCTGTCTCGGCTTCTATGGGCGACGGGCGCCGACTAATTGAGTTCCACAGCCAACCTCCTTGTTATTGTGACTCGGAACGCTCCGCAAATAATTGTACAATGCACTGTTTTACATAATAAAATGTATTTCAGCATTATTACTATGCAATACGTAAATAGATACAACTAATTTCTTATTAATATTATAAATTAAATACACATAAATGTCCTTCAAAAGATTGTAAGATTGTATCTTTGACGACCCGCGTGGTGGAGCGGCTACCATACCGATCTTACGCGCAATGGGTCCCGGGTTCGATTCTCGGCCAGACAGGTATGACATATATGATGATTTTAGATTCATGTTCTGTGTCTGGGTGTTTGTGAATTCGTCTCGTGTGTTACCATGGTACCACGACACAGGAGACAATCCTAGTGTGGGGCTATGAGTGTAGAAAGCGTGTATATGTTTTTGATACTATTTCATAAATATCGATTGAAAGTTGCTGAAATTTGGCACACACAGTTTATGATCTAGATTAACACAAAAGTACTCATTACTATGGAAGACGTAAACGAAGCGGTCGAAGCTGCGAAAATAATTCAGTAAATATTCTTCAAAAGTGATGAAGCACATCGGTGATGATGGGATATTTTTTGGCCTAATCTTGTGTTCGGGTCACAAAGGCCTGGTATATATATTGTTCCAACTTAGTTCTCAACAGTAGCAATACTTTTGTAACTGGCCTTTAGTGGAACTCTTATCCTAATCGGGGTGATAAAAGATATTCATCAGGTACTGCTCAGTTGCTGATTCTATAATATACAAATATATATCTCATATCTCATTCTGTTGTACCAGCGCAGTCGAACCATAAATAGTTCTATCTACTTGGAAATATCGATATGTTTAAGTTTACTATAACATAAATTAAGTATATGGTGTACTTACCCTTTAAGCTTATATATTCTTACGTAACAAGAAGACAATCACACACAAACACACACACACACATACACACACCACACACACACACACACACACACATACACACGGAGACACACACACACATTCAATTCAATTATTACTACAAAATTCAATACGTCTGCACACATTATATTGTAATGAACATATTTTTAAATACCGACAAAAACTGGGAGAAGACGCTGATACCCGAGACACAGTTTCGAGCTAATTCGGGGATCAGAGGCTTCATATAATTTTGATGTAAAAATATGGCAATAAAGTCAATTTATTATTATTATTTATTAATCTAATAGAAGCGTGTCTGTGAGTGACATATTGCACAAGTTCTAATTCTTTTCTAAGCCTGCAACAGGGATTACCCTGTTGGAGGCTTAGAAAAGAATTACTGGCTGCCTCGATTTACTGAATACGTACATATTTATTTAAACTCGCACTTCTCATTTAATTAAAATGCTAAAAGCTCATGGAAATCAATTTTATAAAAATCGTGGTGGCAGCGCAAAAAATAACATTTCTTGCCTGGACGCCCCGACCTTAATGCTGTGTCAAGAATTTTATAATACGCAATAACTCATTTCAGCGCAGAATAAACCGCTGAGTGAAGCGAATTCAGTTTCATTTTTCTTAATTACACTTTTTGTCCCGACGAGGTTTAACCGGAACGTTTTATGAAACTTCCCTCTCGCGAAGTTCATTTGCAGGTTCCAAATTGTGTGTGCTTTCGTTATCGATACGAACGTGCAATTAAAATATGCAAAACTTTTTGTGCTCGCCGCGTTTTTGGTGCGCCCGAAATTATTCCTGGATTTTAATTAAAGTTACCTAAACTAGGAGTGACATTACTGTCGTCGTATTTATGGCTCTTAACCTTTTTAATATTTTACTATAAAAAATATATTTTTTAATTTCGTGATGTTTTGCATGTTCTTTTTTTTCTCTTTGAAAATATTGTACTCGTGTAATAGCTAAACATGTGTAAACAGGACGAATAAATGCATATCTTATCTTATCTAATTTCAATAAAGTTTTTATGTTAGTGTGTTAAATAACATATTCAGTAAATTATATGGTAATCTCCTCCAAACATAAATATTAATAAAATAACAGCCTGACACACTGGATGTCCTAACTTGAATCTCAAATGTTTATTACGTCGGAAAACAGCGTAAAAATCGCAATCTACCTAGCTAATCTACGCAATTATTTTTATTTTTATTTATTTATTTATTGCACCAACAAAGCAAACACTGATACATAGAAATAACATATTATACAATAAAGAGATACATGTTAAGTGCAGCCTCAATTATAGGCGCAAATTACAAGGACATTATACATTAAAAATTAGAAATTAAATAAAAAACAAATATACAATTGATTTAAATAATAAAAATTATGAATATATAAAATTTAAATTGATGTAAAAATATGATAAGTATGAATAATAATTAATTATGACATTAAATTAGCAAATTAACAAATATTATATTAGTATTTTAGATAAAAATTGGTTAATTAAAAATAAATAATTGTTTATTCAACATTAAAGTAGTGCCTGAGACACTAATCTCTTAAACTGAAGAAAGGAGTTAGAAAAAATATCTACATCTACTATTGTATCGGGACTGTTTACAGAGCTCTCTGTCACTTTGCTTTGGGCAGTTATGGTATTTACATTGTGAATCCTATTGTAGCTGTTTAGTATTCGATGCAATGGGGCATTATGACCCAAATTCGATTTTACTTGATTCACACTAAAAGGAGGTTTATCCCCTAACATAACGACGATGAGATCAAAATACGTATTATTAGTGTTGTGAAATTTACGGGCCAGTACGTAGTTATCTATTTTTGCATTCTTAAACACATTCTAAGAGTCTCATTTTATTTTGTGTCTTTTTGTGTAAGGGATTTTTAATCTACGCAAACGAGGGCGTACCTTTAATGCATGTTTGTGGGTATCCATGTATATACATGTACACACATACACACCTACGAGTACTCGAATACATATTCACATAAATAATCGTGCTTAGACTTATAAAAAGACGGTAGAACCAGAGTAATTCAATCAGGGAGGTACCACAGCCACGCTCATTTCTAGCGTGAAGTAACTCATACGTTTGGGTACATGTAGTTGCCGGCTTAATTTTATACGTGGTGATCATATTAGTCCTCGGGAAAAGAAACGCATCTGTCAGTGACTTCTGCTAGAACTCCTGTTATATGGAGTTTCTTGTGCCCTCGGTAGTAACTCTATCTTTTCAAAACCTAAATAAGTGAAAAATGGAGACGCTGTGTCCATACTGCGTACATTCGATTGCTATTCAGCAATATATCTAGTGCCGAAGACCACACTGACTACTAATCGAGCTAACCCCGGAATTTGGTCAATTAATGGCGATCTGATGAGAGCGCTGACATTACGCCAATACTATGGCCATTAGGAACCTAGCGATTCACAGTTATGTACATACATAGGTCCATGAAAAGTTAGTGTTAAGTTCATGTGTGTCTGTCAGTCTGATAAGTCTGATTCAAGTAGCAAATGAGCCCTCAGTCCGTCTGATGGTAAGTGGTCACTGCTGCCCATAGACATCAATAATAGTCAACTTCATACAAGCCAGTCCAATTTGAATTTAATCACAGGTGCGTTACTGATCTCAAGGACTAAAATAGTCGCCTGCAATGGTATGTAATTAACCGGCAATCACGAAGGTGGTAGAACCAATGTAGTACCCGGAAGTACACACTTGCGTTTCGATGGAAGGGTGTGGTTGCCGGCACACTTTCACATGAAGCGACCATCATAGTCCTCGGGAGTAGCAACGCATCTGTGATTGACTTTAAATGGAACCCATGTCCTGTATGGAGTTTAGTTTAGTGAGATTACAGACGTCCATGGGTGGCAGTGACCACTTACCTTACCATCAGGCTGACTGCATGTTCGTTTGGTACTTCAGTTAGATAAATAAATCACACCCTTCCACTGAAATGCAAAAACTGCTTCAAATTAGATATATGTGTGGTGGTGGTTCGTCCCTAGTCGATTTAAATTCATCCTACTATCTTGCCAACCTAGTCTAACAGATGACACTTAAAATATTGTCTCAGTTTATTTCTAATCCTGGTTACGCTTATCACGTTTATGCAAAATATTTAATTACAAAAAAGAAAATTTCTATTCGCTTACAAATTACAGCATTTCATAACGATGAGCACGAGATGTTAAGTAATTAAAAGTGACTCGTTAGCTGTACGCATTACGTATTCACATGTTAGTCAGTCGGTCTCACTCTGATGTGCGTCACGAAGTTGGAGACAATTTTTCGCATTTATTTTATTGGCATACGATTATTCGATTCATCGAAAGTCGGTTCTTGGCTAACGATTTTAAAAAAATACGTGTAAATAGAGATTAAGTGTTACTTAGATAAGTAAGATAACCTATAAGACTAACCTTCCTAAAATGGTGAATCAATAATAATTATGGCGGATTCTGTTTTAATTTTGTGTATAATTAAAAGTTTGATTAGTCATGTGTGTTTATAGTAGAAATTGTATAAATGAAGAAATAAATGAAACTTTTGAATGGTTTCACACCCTCGCCTATTGTTCGTATAGTGTAGAACGACCGTATAAGGCCAATTGCTTTCTTAAACTTATCCCATTTGTACCCCTACGGAAAGGAATTGGAACTTCTTAAGGGTGCTTTTCCACCAAATATATGCTATGTTTTGTAAATGGAGAGATATGTTACGATTAATTTTTTTTAGCAAATAACCGACTTCCATGTCACAAAAAAGTAAAGAATAATTTCAATATATTTGGCTTAGAACATACTCAGTAGTCATTACATAGTTCCGAGATCGGTGCTCAACATATTTCGCTGAATGACGGTGACGAAACTATGTCCTGTATGAGTGTTAAAAAATACAGACGAATTAATAACCGCCTCCTTTTGGGAAGTCGGTTAAAAATGAGCGCTATCAACCAGTGCCACTCGTATGGAGTAGCACTGGTTGATAGCACATTTTTTTTCGGATGGACGTGAACTAAGATGCTTTGGATGTGTGCTGAGGACTAGAGCCACGAATGTTAGCTAAGAATTGAGCTGTGTAGCAACGTGCGAAGCGAGCAAATGACTTATCTACTACGTAGTTCATTATTGATGTTAACCAAAACTCCCAACTTAATAAAATAAGCACTATCCAGTCGAGGCTCTTATTTGAACTACTTGTACTTCACGTATAAAGTTGTGATATATTTACAATACACTAGCTCTTACCCGGCTTCGCCTGCATGGTCGAAGGGAATTAACATTAGCATTTGATAGCGTGATTCAGAACTTGCAAGTGAATTTTATTATTATTAACAACCTCTGGAACTACTAAATATGTATCAACTAACAAAACATCGATATTCTCATGGTAAAAAGTAGCCTACGTCACTCTCCATGGTGGCGTGAAAGAGGTACAAACACACTTTCCAATTTATAACATTATTATGGATTTTACTAATTTAGCTTCGCTAAGGATTGTAATCACTGTAGTTTAATATTTTTATAGCTACGAGTATCTAACTATACTATTTCCAGTTGTATTAAAGCGGTGAAGTATCATGGTTCATGATTTAAATACGAGGCTATCTCTTAGTTCTAAGAAGTGACATCTGTGATTGACATCAGGTAGAACCACTGTTCTATGTAAATGGGATTATAGATGGTCGGCAGTGACCACTTTATTATTTTACTCATTTATTATTTTACTTTTATAAAAAAAAACATCTTATTCGCTACCCGTATATATAATGTACTCTGTGTTATTTGCTTAGCTTAGTTTAGTAACTTAGTTATTCGTCACATCTTTGGTGGAAAGACACCCTTATTGTGTCTAACTAGCGAATGAAAACGGCTTTTCCATTTTTATTGAGTTACTAAGCCCAGTCCGACAAATTATTGTCAGTACTATTATATAGCGCTTCGGATACTTCGTCATAGACAAATCTTTATGAAACTCAGTGTGATAAATGAGACCGCAGCCATTCTATTATCGGAAATAAATATTTTTTCTCTGACGCGTACACAGGAAATGTTTTCTCGTCTTATAATTATTTAATTATCTATTTAGAAAAAAAAACTCAGGTGGTAGAACCAGTGTAATTCGGCCGGGAAAGTATCAAAATCACATCTATTTTCAACCCCATGTTCAACCATTCAGGTTCAAACCCTGTTCTATATGAAGTTAGAAGTGAACTTACAAATATCCATGGGCGGCATTAACCACTTACCATCTGGTTTACAAAAAATCATGGGCGGTTGTAACCACTTATCATCTGGTGGACTGAAAAGAATAAGATAATACGGGTACAGTATCTTCACATAACATCTTACAAACAATTATAACTTGGACAAGGATACAGTTTATGTGTAAGCAACAATTTTGTATCTTCCTAACCTGGATCGTAATAAAATTGCATCAGAAAATCATGATATGTAGGTAGAAGACAATAGTTTATTTTCTTTATTTGAAGTTGGTCAAAACGTAACTAAAATATCATTCTCATCAACCCGTTATTGTTCCACTGCTGGGCACAGGTCTTCTCTCAGAATGAGAGAGTTTCCAAAATAACATTACGTGCTCAATATTAGGCGACCATAGTTTTGTTGGATACAATAAAGTGTATCATTAATATTATTATTATTTATTATTACAATTATTATTATTTATTGTTTCAATTAAATGCAATTTAATATATTTTCAGTCCTCCAAACTGTCTATTTTCGAAAATACTTAATGAAAAACACGTTTTTTATTAAATATATGTTAATTTGTCTATAATATTACAGTTTTAGAATAAATACTGTGCATATGAGGTACTTACTTCTTATGGTTCCATCCCAACTGCTGATTGCAAACCAAAGACCTGTACAACTTCTAAAGTTCATACCTACGCTACTTTAATGTGGATTGATTGAAGCTGATGAATAATAATATGACAAGATAACTGAGAATAACAAGATGACTGAGAATACTGACAGTATACTGACAGTCAAATCAATATTTTATAAAATTAAATAAATAATAAATAAAAGTTTATTATAATATATTTACGGTTACAGGGAAGGAAATTAGCGCTATAAACATAATAATAAATAAGTACACGAGATATGAGTTGCAATTAGTATAATTTTTGTGGAATCTATTTGCCTCATCCCTGGAAGACATTTGACATTTAAGTTTTGTCATCAGAAAACTATTTACAACTAAAACTATATATTTTACAAGTAATACAATCTACAATATAATTTTTCGAAGTTCTACTCATCATTTACAACAAAAAATAATATATGTCCAACGTCTTGGATTGTTTTAAAACATCAGTGAAGTGAAGTGATCGATGTAGTGATTATTTTCTGTATATATTTTTAGATTACCTTTTATATCTTAATTTATATCATTTATAGTTATAGTTTTTTATGCCTGTTGTTCCCATCTCAAGCACAGGTACCTGTAGCCCGTCTAGCGATGTTGCCTATCTAAATTCAATTAAATGTAATTTATGCTCTCAGCCACGGTTTTTCAAAGGAAAAAGAGGATTAAACATTCATATTGGTAAGATACATAAAGATGTGTCTTTGCAATATGATAGTTCAACTCCCCACCTTCAACCATCTCTTCCAAATTCTTGTCCAACATCATTAAATAAATCGTTTTCAGAAACTCTAAGCTTTTTTAAAAATAACGTAGCAATAGTAAAAAGAATACCAAGAGGTGCTCGTTTTGCAGTTGCTACAAGTCTTTCTCAAAGTATTAGGAACGTAATTTTACAAAATTCTATTGAAAGTTGGGAGCATTTATTAACATTCACGTATTTCAAATTACATGCAAAAAAAGAAGGCAATGCATCTTTGACTAAAATTATCAAAAATAACTGTAATAACCCGACATCTTTTGACATTTTTACAAAAAATAAAAACATTTTTCAGAAAAATATTTACAAGAAAATTGAAAACAAAGTAAATGAAGGTGATGTCAAAGGTGCATCAACTTTGTTATTTTCTAATGACACCATCGCTCCGGACTGTCACGATACTCTTTCGGCCCTTAAAGACAAGCATCCGTCTGCTCCTTTAAAACTTCAACTCCCAGATCCACCACTATCTGATGACAGCGTTTTACAGGTAAATGCAAAACAAGTTTTATCGGCAATAATGTCTTTTAAGAATGGCTCTGCTGGAGTCCTGGATGGTCTTTCACCACAACATTTGAAAGATCTTACTTGTGGTGCAACAGGCGAAGCTGGCAGAGCCTTACTTGAAGACATTACTGGTCTGATAAACTTAATGCTTGAAGGAAAAATAAATAGTAACATTACCGCCATCTTATACGGTGCCAATGTTTGTGCATTACAAAAAAAAGATGGCGGTATAAGGCCTATTGCAGTGGGTTGCACGTTTCGCCGCCTAGCTTCCAAAGTTTGCTGCAAGTCAATTGTAAAAACAATCAATGAGAAATGTGCACCAGAACAACTTGGCTTTGGAAGCAAAGGTGGGTGTGAGGCTGCAGTCCACGCAACACGTACCTTTTTATTAAATAATGGAGGTGAAGTTTTATTGAAGTTAGATGTCAAAAATGCATTTAATTCAATTGATAGGGGCACCATGCTACAAGAAATTAAAAAAAATGTACCGTCTATATACAAATATATTTGGCAATGTTACAGTTCACCTTCAAAATTAATGTACCGAACCCATTCCATTTGGTCAGCAGTTGGTTGTCAGCAGGGTGACCCCCTTGGGCCGGCCATTTTTAGTTTAGCTATTCACCCTATTATTACACAATTAAATTCCAAATTTAACATCTGGTATTTAGATGATGGCACAATAGGTGGTGAGGTGAGTTCAGTCCTTGGTGATTTAGAATTACTAATAAAAAAATTTAGTGAAATTGGTCTCGATTTAAATTTTTCGAAATGTGAATTATTTATTAATTCAAATAGATCCGAAGAAGAAAAACTACAAAATCTTAACAAATTTAACGTTTTGGCACCTAACATTAAAATTTTAGATAAGGACTCCCTTACCATACTAGGTGCACCAATTTTTGTAGATTCTCTAAAATCATTTACTGAAAATCAAATTAGAAAATTTCATTGCGTTTCAGAGAGATTATTTAAAATTAACTCTCATATGGCCTTGTTTATCATCCGTAGTTGTCTTTTCGCCCCTAAATTTGTTTATTTTCTTAGATGCAGCCCTTTTTTCAAATTCACTAATATTTTAACTGAAATTGATTCTATTATCCATAGTACACTATCAACTTTATTTAATTGTCATATTTCGGACCGAGCTTGGAC
This sequence comes from Spicauda simplicius, assembly GCA_949699795.1. Taxonomy (NCBI): domain Eukaryota; kingdom Metazoa; phylum Arthropoda; class Insecta; order Lepidoptera; family Hesperiidae; genus Spicauda; species Spicauda simplicius. The sequence continues at coordinate 7,166,553 of OX453058.1, read as the reverse complement.
CCAAGCCTCTTTACCTATTAGATACGGTGGTTTGGGTATACGCAAAATTTCTAGTATTTCTCTTCCAGCTTTTTTATCTTCGACTCATAGTACGCAACAATTAGTTTCAAAAATATTGACAAAAACACAAATTAATTATGATGTTGCGTATATGAGTGAAGCTAAATCTGCTTGGTCGTTGGCCTGCCCAAATCAAAATTTTCCCAAATTATTAAATATTCAAAAATTGTGGGATGAGCCCCTCTGTAAATTAACTCATGAATTACTCTTAAATTCTTCAGTTGATATTACAGAGAGGGCACGTCTATTAGCAGTTTCAGAACGTGAGTCCGGTTTCTGGCTACAGGCTCTTCCATCGAGCAACATAGGGACACTTTTAGATAATACAACATTGTCCCTATGTTTGTGCCTGCGACTTGGGTTAAAAATTAATGAGCCACATCGTTGTGTCTGTGGAGAAGATGTTGATCAGGCAGGTCATCACGGTCTGTCTTGTCAACGCAGTGCTGGCCGGATGTCGCGCCACGCGAGCATCAACGATGTCATCCGTCGGGCTCTTGTCACCATCAACGTACCGGCTACTCTGGAGCCGAAAGGTATTGTACGTGATGATGGCAAGCGGCCGGATGGTTTGACACTCGTGCCCTGGAAAAAGGGGAAGTCCTTGATATGGGATGGTACATGTGTTGATACATTGGCGCCATCTCATATAAAGGCAACTTCGATGCACGCTGGTGCGGCAGCCGAATCTGCAGAAACTGTGAAGCGGCGCAAATATGCAGCCATTTCTAAGGACTACATATTTGTGCCGTTTGCAGTAGAGACGATGGGACCGTGGGGACCAGAAGCGAAACAATTTTACAAAGAATTGTCTTCACGCCTGATTGACGCCTCCGGTGACCCGAGAGCTGGAGCTTACCTCGGCCAACAAATAAGTTTAGCAATACAGCGAGGTAATGCTGCTAGTGTCTTGGGTACATTTCCAAGGGGCAGCGATTTGGCTCATTTATTCTATTTATAATTGTAAATTTTAGTAAATAAATTGTAAATTTGGATGAATAATTATTTGATTTAGTATTTTTAACTTCCATCCGTTTAATGCCAGTAGCGAGACAGTCAGGTTTAAAATGCTTAATGCAGTGGTACGAATTTGGCCCAGATCAATATTGCAGCCAACCTTAATTCCGAAATAAAACTGCCCTTTGACGACACAATTCATGCCAAGAGATACCTCATACGTTATTCCAGATTATAGTCTATCTTTATTCTAAACTTTATAGAGATCCATTCAGCTATTCTGGCGCAGTTGATTAACATCCATCCATTCTTACCATTTGGGTCCTTACAGACCAGCGCTGGCTGGAAACAATCAACCAGCCTAATGCTGAGAAGGACCCATTTCGTGATGCATACCACTCACGTATCTAATGGTAATTAATATATTATTATTGTGTCCTTAACTGTGTGGGTGTGAGCATTACGAATAAACTATTTCTTTCTTTCATACTTTCATTCTCACAAACTTTTGCTTTTTGCAAATATAAGCAAGAATAGAAAACTGGAAGGCCTCTAAGACATATAAGACAATATGGGATCTAAGATATATAAGACAATATGGGAACGAATATAGAACGGGTAATTAGAGAAGATATTTACACGAGTCATTCTAACGCAGTTTTTCGGAGTCGCAATGCATATATGGCCCACTTTAAGTAAGCCTAATAAAGTATTTAAAAACTTTGAATCTTTTCGCTGCGGTAGGACTGAAATCCTCTTGAGAATTTATCAAAGTCGGCATTGCTATTTTAGTTTTATATGTACATAATAATCATGAGTACATAATATAATCAGTTGTCTCAATCTTAGATAAGGTGACAATATAACAAATTAGAGTAGAAATCGGAGAATTAAACTGGTCAGCTATAAACAAGCGTGATGCAGCACACTCAGATTGCTATTGAAGCAATTAGGCTCAGGTCGAGCTTCGTCCCCGGATGGCAGCATACCTGACTAGATTAATTTCTGTCGCCCTATTCTGGGACAATTTACTGTAAACGTATACGTTTAGCTTCATATATCTTGGTTGATATATGAAGCTAAACGTAAACCTTATGTTGATAAGGAATGAAGGAATCTGTTTGGATTTAGTAATGACACAAAACAACCTGTAGAATAGTTTGTAAAAACAATTAAATATACTTACGTTGTATTCTCCACTTTCAATATATATTTTTTTGTTGTTTATTTTTAAAGTAATCCGTGGTTAACGGTGTTGGTTAATGACATAGTACAGTGTTTCTAATTGTTATTAAAATATACTGTTTGTTGTTTACTGTTTGTTAACACAAATAAATCGAAAAAAAAAGTAAAAAAGAACGATAATTTTACAGAAGATTAATTATTGCTTTTTGTTTTTATCTTTTCAGTGAATTTAATTAAAATAATAAATGTATGTTATAAGGTCATAACACTCTATTTAACGAATTTAGGTTATAAACCGTTACAATAACTATACCTCCTCTACCCACCAACTACAACTCCTTGTCCACCAATTCGCACTTGGCCAGCGCGGTGGACTATGGCCTAAACTCTCTCTTTCTGAGAGAACACCCGTGCCCAGCAGTGGGACAATAATGGGTCGACGAGAGATACGTCCTCTATAACAATACTTTGATAATAACTGTTTAATGAAGATCAGTAATGAACAGTGTTTCAATTAAAATGTGTTTCTATTTATTAGTGTTAATTGTTTGCTATAACAGGGATCGCAGATTAGTGCTTACGTAAGATTGAGATTAATAAACCATTTATGTACCCTTGTTAAAATTTGTTATATAATAAACTAACCTCTGTATAGCGAACCTATTTGTAATAATTGGTATAATGTATGTTTTTTAATTTCCTTCAGTTTCCTATATCTAGGTTGCATTGTATAAACTTTTTTACGGCATGAAGCGATAAGCATGTATTCACTTTTTAATTAAACCTTCATATAAATGTAACAATTGATTTATTTTTATGCAAGTGGAATGAGTTCGCAAAGGTTACATTACAAATAATATGTTATAGATCTTAAGTACATTCTATATACGTATATTTACGTTAGTAGTAAGGAGACTCTGTCGCATAAGGGCAACCTGTAATAGATGTAATGGTGTTTTAATAAATAAATAAACAAAAACCTACCTAGTGTAAAACAAGCATGTAAGGATTTAATTTAAAGCTTGAAACAATTAAGTGAAGTAGGCCGCCATTTGAGTGCGTTTCCACGTTCAGTGCTTTTAACGTAATGTGTGCATTTCGATCCAAATTCATCTGGCGATGCCACGGTTTATCCACTGAATTGGTTTACTATGTGAGTGCGTTGGTATGCTAAAAATAAAGCTTATAAAACAGTAATAGCACAGTTTAGTGGTATACTTGGTGGTTGAAAAACGGTTTATATCCCGAAACGTACCTCGGTTTTTGCGTGTTAACGTTTATACTACACGTATTACGATAAGGGATAACTTCACGAAGGAACTTACATGCGTGAGTATTACTTCAAAAGAGAACGAACTATCGCTCTTTAAGGATACTAGGATAGTGGATTATAGTCTAACGATTATAGCCTTTTTTCTATAGCGCGAGTTTGTATCTGTGTCTGACGTATACTTAAAAACTTTCTTTCTCGCATATGTCACATGTAGGCAGGTCGCAAAGATATTGCAGTGAGCACTAAGTGTGTCAATAACAGACTGAACGACATGAACGCACGTGATAAGATAAACGACGTTAGTATTATTTATTCAGAGAGATGTTCCGAAAATAACAATGTGCCAATTATAATGATATCTCAGAAGTATAACTTATCAAAGTGTATCGTCAAGACTAAAGTTATACATTATTGTTAAGGTGATTACAGGTACGTTATTATAAAATTAAATTGAAATAAAAATTATCGGCATAAAGATCATAATAAAAATAAAAGCTGCGGTGCTAGGTGCGGATAGGGTGATTCAGGAAACGCAAATGGAAATGGGCTAACCATTTGCACGCATGAATGATGGCAAATAGGCAAAAATGTTAACAATTTTAACCGGACGTCATATGAACAATGTAACATGTGAACAATGCAGAGGTATTTTAACACACATCAGAACAATAGATAGAATTATGAACATAAAAAGGACTGGTAAATGAAATGTATAAAACAGAACGAAGAAATATCATCTCAGTTGACTTCGAGTCCCGATTAAGTAGTAATGTAAAAAAAATGTAACTGATTTGTAAGTGCCCCCGGAAGCCTACAAAATTTAATAAAAAAACATTTAATATCATTTCAATAAATAAAATCGATAGCGATATAAAATTGAATCTATAATAAACCAATAATGTATCTATTTTTCTATCTAAAATTTGTACAACCCAATGAGAAAGCCCCGTAGCTTGGACAGAGCTTAACCCAGCGTTACTCAACCTTTTTACTATAGGAGCCACAAACATGTTTCATCGGAGTGATACCGGCGACCCCGGGCCGCAGGCAATGGCGTAGCATGGCCGTCCGCCCGGGCCAGAACAAAACAAAGAAGATCGCGACTACCCTACTCTCAAGTGTCAACCAAAAAAAAGGTCGTGAAATCTAATGGTAAATTTAGCTGGGCCAATCAAAAGGGCCCGGCGGGCCACATACGACCCGCGGGCCGCAGGTTGGTTATAGATGGTTTAACCGATTCACTACGTATAATAACAAAAGCGGACAAAAGTTGGTCGTGACCGCTACGAGTAGTTAGGTATAAACCCAATTCAGTATCAATTAAGGGTACGTTAAGAAATCAGTATTCTTGGATAGATATCTATAAATTATATGAACGCTTTAGTCTAACAATAATCATTGATTCGATGCAGCGCTATAGTATCATCACACATGTAATTAGTAACTCAAATTACTACATACAATAGTACGTACACAAAGCAGATAATTTGAGAATTTCTCATTCTCGCCGCATTATCCTTTCATCTAGTTCTCAGTAAACGTTAGTATTAACGTTTATTGTTTGGTGTGTACAGGATTCTAATAAGACCGCTGAAGCCATAAACATACAGTACAAACAGTATGTATTTGAATATGTATATTAAGCCACGTTACTCGTGTACTAAATTCCGATAGCAAACAATGAGTTAGGGTTCCCCGTAACCCTAGTTAGAGTACATTGTTGCTTGTATAACAGAACGGAATAATCTGAGTCTGCGATTTTCAATTCAGAATTGGGAATATGTATGGGCTTATGTGCCTACATCAATACCTAGTATAAAACCAAGTCGCTTCCCGATGTCTGTCCCTATGTTTGCTTAGATCTTTAAATCTACGCTACGGATATTAATGCAGTTTTTTTCATAGATAGAGTGATTCAAAAGGAAGGTTTCTATGTATCATGCATTCATAATATAGTGGAGTAACACTGATCATTTCAGTGTTTTGACTCTTAGGCGGAACGAAGTTCACCGGGTCAGTTAGTTTTTTATAAGATTGAAATAGCAAGTATTTCTAGCTGAAGTAGTTCTTGATGCTCGGAAGTAGCAACGCATCAATAGACACAACCTTTGTTCTGTATGAAGTTGTTTACAGATGTCAATGGGTCTTCACTTACCATCAGGTGGGCTGCATGCTCGTTTGCTACTTCAATTTATAAAGCAAAACAAAAAAACGAACAAACTTGCAATCCATCTTATGATAAGTGGTCACTACCACCAATATACATGTGTAATTTAATTCATACAGAACAAAAATTTTGTCTAAAGCCACTCGCATGTGTATTGCTACTCCCGTAAACCAAGATCGCCTTATACCAAAGTGAGCCGGCAACCAACTCCTTCCAGAGTAAAGGTCTCTGTGTTATTTTTAAAGACCTTCTTTTTTAAGCTATATTTTACGTCATTGTGTAAAAAGGTGTATATATAGAATATCAACAAGTTAAGTTCAACGTTTGCACTAACAAACTTAGCAAAAATTAACAAATCTTTTCTACTACTTAAATCTTTTCTCTACTAACCACTAAGAAGTGTGGTTAACTTACTATTAGCATAATTAAAGCCGTTGAATTACTTTGAACCACGAAGTTTCGAAGAAGGAAGTTTTATAAAATTCAATGTAGACGTGAAATTTCTTAGTGGCGTGGCAGCTGTGAGAGGTAATGACTCTGAAATAATTTTCGACTGTATCCTATCGAAGTATTAAACTTAAATGACCCGTAACGTAATATCTACATAGTACAGATGCTATAAGCAATCGATGATAGCCATTAGCGTGGTTTAGGTGAATATTTTTAAATTTTGTACGTAAGAAACATGAGGAGTTTGAATGAAATGAAAACAATGAAAGGGAATTGGTTTTTTAAATGTCGAGCGAGTGAGTCTCTGACCAACTCCAACGAGAGGACTATTATCAGAATATTTTACACATGCATTGCCTATAATGATGGGAGTAGGGGACAATGTTGGAAATTAAGGCTTTTGTTAGAGCATAGAATAAAATTTCTTATAATATACCTCAAGCTGAAATCCACAGTATTATCTTATCTAATTGAAGTAGAAAACGAACATGCAATCCACCCGATAGGCAACGCTCACTACCCTACACTATCTACACACCTACACTACCTATGAACATCTGTAAGCAAATCTCATATAGTACAGGGGTTTTATTTGTAGTTAATCACAAAAGTGTTACCACTCCCGAGAACTACAATGGTCACCTAATATAACAGTGAGCCGGGTACTACACCCTTCCACCGATATACAAGAGTTGCTTCACGCTAGAAATAAGAGTAGGCATCCTTCCTGATCGAACTAAATAATGCTAATTTATCGTTCCAAATAAGCGCCCGAAAAGCTATTCGTCTTAAACGTTAGAATTGCTTAGGAAGATATCTTTAACCCAGAGAACATAATAATAAGGCACCAAATTGCCTATATTTAATAAACACGTTGCGTTTCCTGTTTACATCTTGTCATTGCTCTTTCTGTTTTTTTCCATAACTCAATATGTAAGCCAATCAAAAACTTTTTATGAAGAAAATTACCTGTACACGCTTTCTACACTCATAGCCTCACGCTAGGATTTTCTCCTGTGTCGTGGGTACCATGGACACACAAAAGAGGAATACACAAACACCCAGACCCAGAACTTGAAACTAAACTCATCAATTAGATATCAGTCTGGCCGGGATTCGAACCCGGAACCCATTGCGCGTCAGACCGGTACGGTAACCGCTCCGCGCAGGTCATCGCAGCGGGTCGCCTGTAAGATACATTCAGAATTTATTGTCTGTTAATTGATAACACAAAGAAACATTATTTCTTAACAAATGTTTTCACCCCAAATATTTACTTTCCCAATAACAAGGTCACTTAGTAAATATTTACGTCTCGTAACATGATTGGATTTAAGGATGTAAAAATGTACCACACTAAGGAAAAGTCTGTGTTTACATGGCACATTGCGAGTGAAAAGCCGAGAGAGGAATCGTTTGAGATTTTATTTCCCCGGTTTCGGCGTTGCGGCGAGGGTGCAATTAAAGATTATAACATCGCATTTGCATAATATTGGGAACGTAATACAATTTGTATGAAAATACAGGTCCCGTGGAGCATACTCTAACAAGGGCTTTGTTTAGTCATTCACGCGTTTATATATCATGACTGTTTTGCTGCTTGATATTTAAAGAAATTTGGGACTTTAAAAAGCCTGTTTGATATCGAAATATTAATAATGAATATTGTTTCATTGTTTTTGGATTAATATTACTGATGTTAATGTAAAAATAGTCATTGCAAAACGTAAACTATATTATATTAGTTCTTGTCACGATCTCAAATCGGAAACGTAAAATGGGTGTTTCTTAGGAATCCACACAGATTTACTTACCCAACGTGTATGAAATTCGCCCCAACAATCTCGAGTTCCAAGGTTGAATTCCGGACTCACACCTTGAATCGACCAAGTTTTTGCATTTAAGAAGAGTTGACATAAGAACTTCAACCGTGAACGAAAACATCTTAAGGAAACCTACACACCAATGATTTTTAACTTCTTAAAAGTTAAAAGGGTGGAAAGTGAACCCACTCTTAGTCCGCTCGAAGAACTATATCTTTAATCCTGCTTAAGTTAAGAGTAGAATCGTAATGAGTTGACGACACGATAATATTGAGCTATATACTACTTACATATCTTCTTGTACGTTAAATTGTGTTCTATAAGAAGGATTTTTTTGTATAATGACACTCTCAACCTTTACAGGTTCACACTAGGATTTTCTTTTGTATTGTAAGAACTATAGGCACATATAAATAGAAATACATAGACACTCAGACAAGAATAGAAATTTGATTGGCCGGGTATCAAACGCGGAACCCATGTGTCAGATTGGTGGGGCGACCACTCCGCCACATCAGTCAATATTGTATCGAATACTGTATTTGCAGTTATTATACTGTGTTTCATTGTATTATCCTACATCTAAAAATAGCCCCGTCGTCATGACAGCGCCACGTACGAATATCTACATGTAACTTTTATGTATGTAGCTAAGACAGGACGCTTAGTTACCAGCTTGCTAATTGAATTCGTCACGAACAGTCGTATTGTGAGCAGCTGTACTTATTTGTACAGTTGGACTCTGCTAGTGCCAATCACGAACGTTATTAAGTTTGGACATGGTTAAGCTTAGATCCAGTTTAACTGCGGAATAAATGCACTTATGAGCTTCCAGTAAAGTAGCGAAGGAAATTGATGTATACTTACTGGAAAGTGATATATGCTTCTAATGGATGTTGGTAATCAAAACCAAATCTCACCTATCCAAGGTGTAACCTGAATTAGTTGGTGTCCTCTTAATTGAAATTTCTATCAATTGAGCATTTTAATCAAGTAAGCAACAGCGCCTTATATATTGTTGTAAAGTTGCGGTAATGTAAACTAGGTACAACCAATCCTTGATATCAGTAGGAATTACATTCTTTGCGCTGCAGATTTGATTTTAAAACAGTGCAAACGCATTTTTACAAGAAAATTTCTAACAAAGTAAGTCATCCTGCAATAATAAGTTGTTGATAACTTTCTCAGAAATTGAGTATCTAGTAGACTTAATTTCTAAGGAAGGCATCATAATTGCTACGCAAGATTTACGGGTCCCGTCTAGTATTTATGAATAAATTTCTGAATACGTTACCTACTAACCTAGTCAAAATTACTGGTAAGTCCTGGTAACCATGGTTTTGGTTGGCGGCACACTTTAATATGAGGCGACCATCATAGTCTTCGGGAGTAGCAACGCATCTGTGATTGACTTCAGATAGAATCCATGTTCTATTTGAAGTTGCTCACCTATGTCCATGGGCGGCAGTGACGACTTACCATCAGGTAGAATGCATGTTCGTTTGCTACTTCAACCAGATAAAAAAAACCCTCTTAAAACAGTAAAACATCTACTAGAGAAATTCGACAAAAATTAAATGACGTCATCGCGCACATTTTAAAAGCTTGGCTGTAAAACAGCGTCAAGTTAGGCAAGCGACCGGACACCGCTCCATTTAGCTGGAGCGTGTTTTATTTGTGTTGTCGAGCTGCTAAAGTACTTGGCTAATCGAGTTCGTCACGTAACTGTCTCTTACGGAAATAAAATGTATGTAGAGTACATTCGTGAAAATTGTTATCAGTAACTAAATGTGTACTTGGCACTAAAATTTCTTAAATTAATAAGCATATTTTTTCGATACACATTTTTAGAACGTTTCTTATTCATACAATAAAAATATGAATAAGTATCAACAACACCAATAAGAAATAAAAAAAGTAATCTCAAAATGTGTAACTTTCTCTATAGTCACCAACATTTTATACTTTATAAAATGTTGGTGACTATAGAGAAAGTTTTAATATATGTATTTTATATTTATTATATAAGATAGAAGTAATAAAGAAGCATACATTCTAAGTAGTAGTAAGTTGTCACTGCCGTCTATGGACGTCTCTAAGCAACTTCATACAAACCATGTCTTCTTTCTAAATTCAACCCTATTACTAAAATAGAGAACTTAATCTTTGAAATCGATCACATGGATACCCAATATACTTAGTACACTTTTAAAAACTGTTGTAATTTTTTTGGGGTATTATAAAACGATGTTCAAGGAAAACACGACAACAAAAATAATAAACTCCGTGAAGTGTTTAAGATTTAATAGCGTTAATTATATTTTAATAGTACAGCATAAATAAAAAGATGAACTATATTAAGACCTTATGTTCAATGTCTCTATCGCTAATAATATGACATGTTCGATACGCCTGTCGCTCACCGCTAATCGCCGCAGAACAATCGCGTATCGCTGCAAGCGGTAGCGTTTAGCGAAATCTAGCAAACTCCGCTGCAATTTGCAGAAAAATTTCGTGACATTCAAGTAGTAGAACCAATGTAGACTAAACGGGGAGGTACCAACGCCGCACTTATTTGTAGCGTGAAGCAATTCTTGCGTTTCAATGGAAGGGTGAGGTTGCCGGCACAATTTTAGATGAAGCGACCATTATAGTCCCCAAGAGTAGCAATACATTTGTGATTGACTTCAGATAGAACGTATGTTCTGTATAAAGTTGCTTACAGATGTCTATGGGCGGCAGTGACCAGTTAACATCAGGTGGACTGTATGCTCGTTTGCTACTTTAATAAGATAAAAAAAGGGACGATGCTTACAAATGTCCATGGGGGCCAGTGACCATTTACCATCAGGTGGACTGTAAGCTCGTTAGTTACTTCAATCTTATAAAAAAAAAACCTTTAAAATAATGCACAGATCATTTGTTCGTACAGCTAGCGTCGCTGGCGTTTCCAGGACAGAACAACTGACGTTTGCAGCAAATGTTTCATGGTCCTCAGGCCAGATCGATGCAGTGGCCGGCTTTTATAATCTCCCTGTAATAGTTTTGCGGCATGAGCCTACTAATTGAGTTCGTCACGCGATAGTACTGTGGTCCTGCTAGGGAAGTAGTGTACGACCAAATGGATTCTAAATCGCCGCGTCACAATCACGCATGAGCGACGCTCCCTCACAACTCTCGAGAAATAGGTCTTGAATGATGTTCCAAGAAACAGTTCAATCTTCATAATTAATTGAAATTTTATAAAAATAGTGTTTTAAGATCTTTAAATAAAAACCTAATACGTGTTGTAAATGTTTTAAAAATATGCACTAAATTTCGCTAACACTTTGAAATTCATGAAACGAGTTCAATTTGTAATTTAGTCACGCACACTAGTAAAGACTGGTAAGCTAAAAGTAGCTTGTATGTATAAAATATCATATCCGCATATCACAACCTATTTGAGAAAGAATCTGGAGCTCTCGAAACGGCTGTCTCAAGCACACGTACTAAAAGTTTGTAAGAAGGCGTCCCGAGGAGAAATCTCCTCGGAAGTCGGGAGATTTATGGGCGCAGTTAGAGTAACGCAGGTATTTTCGTGCAGAAACTGACCAATACCACGCGGTTTTCCTTTTGTCTCGGCTCAATTTGTTTTTTCTCTCATTTAATCAAAAGCGTGTCAACAAATGTTCGAGGTAACTTTTCTTTAATATAACTTTCTGTAATCTCGGGAGAAAATAAGACACGCAAATGAAGAATAGCTAGGTATATGCAGACAATATAGGACGTTATACAGCTTCACTGCGTAGCGTCTACGTTTGTCTCGACGTTGTTTATTGCGTATTTTTCGGACTTATGACAGTAACATCTTAATTAACTTCTGACCTCTAGCTTTTATTGACATAATTTCACAAATTGTGCCTTAATATAGCAATGTAACATAACATCGTCATAATAATATTTCATATTACGTCACCATTTTTAACCGACTTCCCAAAGGAAAGAGGTTATCTATTCGTCACGTATATTTTTTTTTTTTTTTTTTTTTTTTTTTTTATGTATGTTCGGGCGAAATGGCTAGAAATCGTCGATCTACCGACACGATTCATACGACATTGTATGCGGCTAGTTTCACAGGCAGTCCCATATTGAGGAAAATGAAAACCTTCCAGCGGTTTTCCCGGAAAATTGGAAAATGTCGGTTTCTTAAAATCTCGAATAACTTGGGTGTTTCTAAACCGATTTCCATTTTCTTTCTTTCATTTGATAGGAAATTTTGTCACGCAACTTTTTCTCTTGGACATGGGTATGCTGTGATGCTTAACTCTTTGAGTTATTGGGTGGAAACCACCACCACTCCTCAAGTTTTTTAGATAATTTGAGATAACTCGGCTTCTGCCGAATCGATTCTTATGAAACTTGAAATATGTATTATATATCTATGCTTATATAGGTTGACAAAAAATTTGACCTTCAACTCTTTGATCCTGATGATGCAGGGTTACAGCTATCCTAAACTATAACATTAGCTATTTTCTGCTTACATATATGTAACAAGACTACTAAGCAAAGACATGTGATGAAAAATTTGACCTTCAACTCTTCAATCCTGATGATGAAGGGGTACCTCAAGCCTAAACCATAGGGGTTGACCATTTGGTGCTTATGGATGTGTAATAACAATACTAAGCATAGACATATGACAAAAAAATTGACCTTCAACTCCTCAACCCTGATGATGCAGGGTGCTGTAAGCCCAAGCCGTAGGTGATGGCCATTTGGTGCTTACAGATATATAATAAGATAGCAAGGCAAAGATGTACGATAACAAATTTGACCTTCAACTCCTCAACCCTGATGATGCAGGGGTACTGCAGGCTTAAACCATAAACGTTAGACATTTGTTGCTCACGGATTTGTAATAACATTGCTAAGCAAAGGTATACGACGAAAAATTGGACCTTCAACTTCTCAATCCTGATGATGCAGGGGTATTGAATGCCTAAGCCATAAAACTTAGCTATCTCATCCTTACGCATTCAAAATGATATTTAAAAATGTAAGGTAGAACATTAGAAAAATGGTTGTATACGGTGGAAAATTGGACCTTCAACTCCTCAATCCTTATGATGCTGGGGTGCTTCAAGCTTAAACTATAGGCGTTAGCTACATGATCGCTACGTATATCTGATAAGATTACTAAGCAAAGATAAAAGATGAAAAATTTGACCTTCAACTCCTCAACTCTGCTGATGCAGGGGTACTTCAAGCTTAAACCATAGGTATTGGCCATTTGATGCTTATGGGTATGTAATATATTTTCAAAGTAAAGACGTATAATATTAAAATTGACCTTCAACTCCTCAACCCTCATGATGCAGGGTACTGCAAGCCCAAGCCATAGAAGTTGGCCATCTGTTACTTACGTGTATGTAATGAGATTACTACGAAAAGATATGGCATGAAAAATTTGACCTTCAACTCCTCAACCCTGATAATGCTGGGGTCCTTCAAGCCTAAACCATAGGCGTTGGCCATATGGTGCTTACGTATATGTAATGAGATTACTAGGCAAAGATATAACATGATAGTTTTGACCTTCAACTCTTCAGCCTTGATGATGCACGGGTACTTCAGGCTTAAAGCATAGGGCGCGTTGGCAATTTGATACTTATGGAATTGTAATATATTAACAAAGCAAAGACGTATTATAAGAAAATTGACCTTTAACTCCTCGACCCTTATGATGCAGGGTACTGTAAGCCCAAGCCATAGAAGTTGGCTATTTAGTGTTTAAGGATTTATTGAAGAAATGCTAAGAAGAGATGACTTATGAAAACCGTTATCTTTAACTGGGCTTTTATTCAGTGGTACTGCCTATCTAACCCACATGTGATAGTAATATGGCCCTTATGAATATATTAGGAGTTCCATAAACAGAGGCAACGATTAATAAAGTTACCTTCACCTCTTTAACCCTAATAATATAGGTATACAGCCTGCCTAAACTATGTGTGTTTGGTAATTATTGTTCGCAATACAAACAATGAGTTCCGGAAAGGACATAATTATGATCACAAATTCCACTTTGAATACAATTACCTGGACGATGCAGGAGTACTGCCAACCTTTTTACATAGGATGGGTTAGGTTAGGTTGGAACTTAAAAGAAAATATAGAAACTAAGCGAGCAGGGCGCGGCAGTGCCCTGCGAGCGGTTGCGCTCAGTTCACATGCACTGTGACAGTAATGTAAGATATCGCTTAGGCTTTTGTTTGACTTGTCATTTACTCAGAAAAAGTTGTTTTATTCGGTTAGGTTAGGTTCGAACAGATTTTTCTAATTCAGAATCTAAGGGAGGGGGCGCGGTAGCGCCCCCGACCGGTTGTGTCAAAGAAGTCTATTTTTAGATGATGACGTCAGCAAATAATTTTATTCATCCGAAAATCGGACGAATAATTAATTTTATTCATCCGGTTAGCGGACGACTAGCAACAGCCATAACTGATATTATCGTGACTGAAAAGCGTGAAAAAAAAAATTTTAAACAAAAAATACAACCGACTTCCATGCCACATAAAAGTAAAAAATAATTTAAATACATGTTGGTTTAGAGCAAACACAGTACTTAGTACATAGTTCCGAAGTCGGCGCTCACCATATTTTGCTGGATCATGACGAAACTACATGTATCTTATATGAGCGCCGACTTCGGGACTATGTACTAAGTACTGTGTTTGCTCTAAACCAACATGTATTTAAATTATTTTTTACTTTTATGTGGCATGGAAGTCGGTTGTATTTTTTGTTTAAATTTTTTTTTTCTAGTAAAAAAACATTTAATACCTAATTGATGAATACAAAAATAGATTGCCAAGGTGGTAGAAACAGTTCGACCGGGGAAGTACCACCGCCACACTTATTTCTAGCGTGAAGCATTTCTTGCGTTTCGATAGAAGGGTGTGGTTGCCGGCACACTTTCACATGAGGCGACCATCATGGTCCTCAGGAGTAGCAACGCATCTGTGATTGACTTCAGATGGAACTCATGTTCTGTATGTAGTTGATTACAGATGTCCATGAGCGGCAGTGACCACTTACCATCAGGTGGACTGCATGCTCGTTTGCTACTTCAGTCAAATAAAAAAAAGATCATAATATTTATAACAGATTGAACTTACACTTGTTTTACTACAACTCTGAAACAATAATCAAGCGCGATAACTGGGTACGATACAAATAAAACAGTAGTTTGAAGATGATACGTACAATCTTTCTAGTACCATATCTATATCGGCAATTCATCAGCCACATTGAATACAGCCTTAGCTTAAACCAGAAATAATTACATAAAGTGTTTCATTATAGTCCGTTACTTTAACACCATTTCGATGGTCTACCTCACGTAAGAAAGAAAGAAAGAAAGATATTTATTTAGTCAATTTTTGGGTTACAATAATATTGATTACATAATATGTTTAAAAAAAGAAAAAAAGAAAAGGGCGCCAAAAATTGAATATGCCGGTGAAGGCGTTCTAAATGTATGGCACTCACATACTCGTATTTATCATTAAAAGACTTACAATTAGACACCATATTACAATGCTGATAACATTAGAAGATTAAATATTTTTTGTATTTTATATTTTTAAATCATCGTTTAAGAATTCGTCATACGTGTAATAGCATTTTTCTATTAATATATTTTTTAATTTTCTGGCACATATGTGGTCTTTCTTTATTTGTTTTAATTGGTATGGTAGTTTATTATATAACTTTATGGCCATACAGAGTGTGGCTTTTGTCACTACTGCTAGCTTTTTGTTTGGAGGTTATATTAATTTTTGTTCGCGCCGCGTATTGTCCCTATAATTACTTAATTCAAACAAATGGCGTTGTTTACGCACAAACATCACCATTTCTAATATGTATATGCATGGAAACGTTAGCACTTTTAGTTTTTTAAACCATGGTCGGCAACTAGTACGCAAATTAATGTTTGCTATCGCACGAATACATTTTTTTTGACAAATCAATAAATCATTTGCATTTGTGGCATTTCCCCAAATAATAATTCCATACTTTAGCCACGCGAAGACATATGCATAGTACGCTGATAGCGCAACATCTATGTCATCTATGTTTGTGCATTTTTTAATTTCACTTAACCCATATACAAATTTATTTAGTTTTAATAATCTCAATGTGTGTATTTCATGTCATATTTGAGTCTAAATTTATACCTAATAAATTAAATTTATCAACTATTTCAATATCATTATTTTTATAACGGAAATTAAAATTCATAGCTCGTTTTTGAATTGGATAGAATTGCATTATTTTTGTCTTATCATAGTTAATTATTAAATTGTGATTTTTTAACCAATAAGATATGTTATGAAATATATAATTTAGTTGTTCAGTTAGTTTAAATTCGTTTTTTGTTTTTAAAATTATAGAAATATCATCAGCAAATAAAATTATATATAATAATATATAAGGCACGTTGTTCGCGATTAATTAAAAATGGGATAAAAGTGTTAAGGAACAGAACAGGACACATTGTCTAATAGTTCACAAAAGGAAGGATGTACGGTTATGTTGCCGTGTACAACCAAAAGAAATTCTACATTTTTTATCTCATTGATGTAGTAAACGAGCATGCAGTTAAACTGGTGGTAAGTGGTAACTGCCGCCCATGGACATCTGTAAGCAACTTCATAAACAAAACGTACGTTCTATCTGAAGACAATGACTGATGCACTGCTACTCCCGCGGACAAGATGGCCGCCTCATATAAAAAGTGCGCTGATAACCACGTCCTTCCATTAAAATGCAAGAAATGCTTCACGCTAGATATAGGTGCTGCGGTGGTACCTCCCCAGTTGAAGTACACTGGTCCCACCACCTGGTAAAATGGTTCTGCCACCTGGTAAAATGGTTCTACTACCTGGTAATATGGTTCTACCACCTGGTAGAATGGTTTTACCACCTGGTAAAATGGTTCTACCACCTGGTAAAATGGTTATACCACCTGGTAAAATGGTTCTACCACCTGGTAAAATGGTTCTACCACCCGGTAAAATGGTTCTACCACCTGGTAAAATACTTCTACCTCCTGTATCCTTAATACGAGCTTAGTACGATTTCTTAAAACAAGCTTTCTTCTTGTTTACGTTTATCGTTTCGAATTACATAGGAAATTAAACGAAGACGTAAGAGTGCAATGTACATTGCAATATAAGTACGAAAACAAGAACAATGCTTGTTTTAAGGAAACACAATAAACTCGTACTAAAGGTACAAAGACGACCAGCGTGGCGCAGTGGTTACCGTACCGGTCTGACACGCAGTGGGTCCCGGGTTCGATTCCCGGCCAGACAGGTATCTGAATGATGAGTTTAGATTCTTTTTCTGGGTCTGGGTGTTTGTGAACTCGACTTTGTGTGTGTCCATGGCAGCCACGACACAGGAGAAAATCCTACTGTGGGGCTATGAGTGTAGAAAGCGTTTTTTTAAAGGTACAAGAGTAACAAACAATTTTGTACAGGGTCTCATTGTCTTTGTATACGAAATCCCGACGGCTATTATTAATCACGTGATTCCAAAATATTCCACAACAATCCTTTTGTATACAAGTGCTAAACTCTGCAATCGATGTAGTATTTCTTGGAGAGTTGTCAAGTAGTTACCTCTCCTTGAAAACTTTGCAGAGTGCACTGCGGACTCGCTTGGGCGGGTCCACTTTGAATAGTAATGTCTATTTGTTGTCACATAGTTTAAGCCAAAACGACTCTTGTACTCTTGTAAAAATGTATATTTTATGTTCAGTTACAAACTCTACTGAGGTCTTTGGAAGGACTAAAAGGGGCTTCCGGGGTTGCAGACGGCTAGAGTGGGAGCTCGAACCGTTCGGTCAGGCAATCCCGGGAAGGACGGCGGTATGTGTGGTCGCATACCGTCGTAAAGACTAGACGGAGCGGTGGGTCCAGCCGCCCATCTGGGAGGAGCCCGATGGGGCAACGCGCTCGGAGGATTCCGGTTGAAGTCGTTTCGAGATCCCGGAGTCCTCCTTTTCAGCGCCGAGGACGGCCACCGGGGGGGTTTTAGTGCGGTAAAAATCCCACATAAC
Source organism: Spicauda simplicius (assembly GCA_949699795.1). Classification (NCBI taxonomy): domain Eukaryota; kingdom Metazoa; phylum Arthropoda; class Insecta; order Lepidoptera; family Hesperiidae; genus Spicauda; species Spicauda simplicius. Next base: position 7,148,524 of record OX453058.1, on the reverse strand, counting down.
CCTGCGTCGCTCCCACGGCATCGGGTACCTTTTGAAGGTTTCCCCCTCGAAAACAAAAAAAAAAAAAAAAGTACCTACTTTTCACTCATTATTTTATTTGTTTTTCAGTCTAATCCTAAAGTGTCAGAGCGAGATTAATATACGCTAGTTGTCATTTTCAGTTACATCCGTTATTGAAAGCAGCAATATCCAGATTTTATTGTTCACGTTTTAGTTTATTGTACAAAATTTTAGTGTCGATCACATGTATTTGCATGGATTTGTTTGCATATTCGATTACACGCGAATATGATTAAACAGATATTTGCCTATATAAACGAATGAACTAATCTAGTCCTGTCTAATCCAAACTCTGTTGACATACATTTTTCACGGATTACAGATACCAATTCCAATGAAACTGAAAAAAATGTGTTATCTGACTGTAAATGAAAGGGGTTAATGAAAGGGGAAAGATATTAGATCAATAGATTCTACTTCTAAGCCATCCCTCGTGTACCTACCTGTTTCCATGTACAGGTGGTATTAATATTAGTATTTAAAGGTGGTAGAACCAGTGTAGTTCGACCACGGAAGTATCACCAGACCTATTTCTAGCGTAAAGCATTTCTTGCGTTTCGATAGAAGGGTGTGGTGCTGGCACACTTTCACATGAGGCGATCCTCTTAGTCCTCGAGAGTAGCCACGTATCTGTGATTGGCTTGTGATAGAACTTTTGATTGACATGTAATTGCTTACAGATATCCATTGGTGGCAGTGACCACTTACCATCAGATGGACTGTATGCTCGTTCGCTATTTCAATCTGATAAAAAATAACAAGTATTTGTTTCGTAAAAAGCCAAATGATCTAAAAGCAAGCATAACTTTATAGCCTTTGTACATACCACGTTGGGAAGACTGTGAACAAAATATATTTCACAATATTTGAACCAGGTAAACTTTGTCCATTTTACGAAATCGAAACAGGCTCTTTGGAAAGTAAGAAAACTATTCTTTCATGCTTCACGACTTAAACTACGTTTTCTACACAGTGCAGATCTGACTGTATTGTACGTAAGAAGTCCGTTTCTATTCCTATTATAATATGAGAATTGTAATATGTTTCTGCAAATGTTGATAGGAACAATCCTGGAAAAATAAGTGCCAAAAAAAATTACCAATCTTCCAGGTAAAATTTTGGCCAGATCATTATACCATTCTTTAATAATCTAACTAAGTAAGTAAATTACAAAATGAATATATATATTTTTTAATGAAGCTGTTAATAAATTGTTCATAATATTTACATTAAAAAATATTATAATTTAAAATCAAAATTAAGGAAGATTAGATACAGTAATTTACAAAATTAGATTAAATAAAGATTAGATACAATTAAGATATATATTGCAGATATAATAGAATTTCTTTACCGCGGTTGACACCACGGAGAATAGCTTATGCGGAATAATTGTAACGCAATGATGTATAAAAAGAATTCTGCATATGTTTTATTTAATACTATAATTTCGAATGTTTGTGAGGATGTACGTGTATTTACTTTATCACGCAAAAACTATTAATCATGGCCTGGAAATTGACTACAGGAATATATATCTTTTTGCTCCTTTCGTTTGCTGTCTCTGTATGTACCAACCTATGTTTAATATTTTATATATCTATTTTGTGTTGTGTCTTAAGCTGTGAAATAAATGTTTTATCTATCTATCTATCTAATCGGATTTCGCAGAACTTTATGACCTACATTAACCCAAAGGACAATCATTACTTTAATAGAAGTGACTGATGCGGAGCCATTGAAACAACATAGTATCTCATACTCACATGTAAAATATTAAGCAAAACTAAAATAATTCAAACTAGAACAACTTAATTCTTTCCGCGATAAGTTTCCGAGCAGATGGTCCCGGTGCTGCAGACTTCGTGGCATCTTTTGGCTACCTACCAAACGCGTCAGCTTCACCCTGACCCAATACCAGGCCAACTGGGTCTAATACTACAGAGATAAATATCACGTGGTTATTGGCTGCAACCTATACACTTATTGCTAAACACGGATTGCCCGGATGGATGATCTAAAGCAGCGATCGGCAACCTTTTTGGCAATGAGCTACATGATGTAATAGCGGCCGCATTGCGCGGTTCAAAGATTGTCGAGAATAAATAGGAACAAAAGGTTTTTATAATAAACAGTAATAGTCTCTGAAATTGTCAACGGGCCTCTAATAAGTGTCGCGGGCCGCAGGATGCCAATCGCTGACCTAAAGAGTAGTCAACTACGCTGAAGTAATGCAGAATCCCGACGACCAAGACTCAAAACCAATTTGCTTTTGAGTCTTGGTAGAACGTTGGCTGATAAGCATACAATGCGACTAAACTACTATACTATACTACTTTATTACCCGATACTAGTCTCCAGAAGTGGAGACGTAACTGTAATCCGTAGATACTCATTTCTATACGTAGGTGGTCACTACTTCGTACGGGCAACAGTGACCACTTACCATCAGGTGTACAACATTCTTGTTTACTATTTTAACCTTATCTAAAGCAAAATATATGCGATCAATTTATAATAAATGTACAAAAAGCAAAATAAGATAAACTCTTTATTTTATGACAAAAAAGTAGAAAGCTATGAAAAACACGAAACTTTCTGAAGTAGACACAAACTAGTTTCTTGTTGTCTTGTCAACGACTCTCGTGTGACCTCGGTCTTAGTCGTTCTATTGTGAGATATTAGATTTGTTTTTGGAAACATATTTTGGTATTTTGGCAGTTTGAAAGGAATATACATTATTTTAATCGAATACCCTATACTATCCTGTCCACCAATTTGCACTTGGCCAGCGCGGTGGACTATGGCCTAATCTCTCTCATTCTGAAAGAAGACCCGTGCTTAGCAGTCGGACAATAATGGGTTGACGAGATCCTACACTAGCTTATGCTCCGCATGTTGTATACCAGGTCACAAAATATTTGTGTGCCGAATTTTAGCAAAAGTTTTTCGTGAAAGAGTAACAAATACATATACGTTCTTACATACTTTCACATTTATAACATAAATTTTAAAGGTGGTAGAATAATTGTTCGACCGGGGAGACACCACCGCCACACCTCTTTATTACCTATTTGCCAGCACACTTCTATATGAGGCAACCATCTTAGTCCTTGTTAGTAGCATCTATGACTGACTTCAGATTGAATCCCTGTTCTATATGAAGTTGCTTACAGATGTCTATGTCGGTAGGTGTACCGCACGCTCGTTTGCTTCTTCAAACTTACAGTAAAAGTATACTCATATGTTTCGATATTTTACTTTCAATGAAAAACTCTTTATGATATCAGATTATGTTTAAACTACAAAAATAAATCCCCTTTGTGTAGGGAAAACATGTTCATTATTCATTTTTTTGTTTACTCTTTCCTTTGCATATTTACGTACCTACTCGTATTTAAGAAAAATCTGCAATAAAAAAAAATGTAGACCTTTGAGACCTCAGTAGAGTTTGTAACTGAACATAAAATATACATTTTTACAAGAGTACAAGAGTCGTTTTGGCTTAAACTATGTGACAACAAATAGACATTACTATTCAAAGTGGACCCGCCCAAGCGAGTCCGCAGTGCACTCTGCAAAGTTTTCAAGGAGAGGTAACTACTTGACAACTCTCCAAGAAATACTACATCGATTGCAGAGTTTAGCACTTGTATACAAAAGGATTGTTGTGGAATATTTTGGAATCACGTGATTAATAATAGCCGTCGGGATTTCGTATACAAAGACAATGAGACCGTGTACAAAACTGTTTGTTACTTTGTACCTTCGTACCTTTAGTACGAGTTTATTGTGTTTCCTCAAAACAAGCATTGTTCTTGTTTTCGTACTTATATTGCAATGGACATTCCACTCTTACGACTTCGTTTAATTTCCTATGTAATTCGAAACGATAAACGAAAACAAGAAGAAAGCTTGTTTTAAGAAATTGTACTAAGCTTTATAAAGGATACAGGAGGTAGAAGTATTTTACCAGGTGGTAGAACCATTTTACCGGGTGGTAGAACAGTTTTACCGGGTGGTATAACCATTTTACTAGGTGGTAGAACCATTTTACCAGGTGGTAGAACCATTTTAACAGGTGGTATAACCATTTTACTAGGTGGTAGAACCATTTTAACAGGTGGTAGAACCATTTTACCAGGTGGTAGATCCATTTTGCCACGTGGTAGAACCATTTTACCAGGTGGTAGACCCATTTACCAGGTGGTAGAACGAGTGTACTTCGACTGGGGAGGTACCACCGCAGCACCTATATCTAGCACGAATCATTTCTTGCATTTCAATAGAAGGACGTGGTTATCAGCACACTTTTTTATATGAGGCCATCTTGTCCTCGGGAGTAGCAATGCATCAGTCATTGTCTTCAGATAGAACCTAAGTTTTGTTTATGAAGTTGCTTACAGATGTCCATGGGCGGCAGTAACCACCTACCACCAGTTTAACTGCATGCTCGTTTACTACATCAATCAGATAAAAAATGTAGAATTTCTTTTGGTTTGACACGGCAACATAACCGTACACCATTTCTTTTGTGAACTTATACTAGCCAATGCGTCCTGTTCTGTTTCTTAACACTTTTATCCCATTTTTAATTAATCGCGAACAACGTGCCTTCCGTGAGGTAGACCATCGAAATGGTGTCAACATTGAATAAAATCAAATCAAATCAATTTATTTGTGAATAAGGTAACAGTGGTACAGTTGGTATTCAAACATTTTTGTTTAATCGCTTATTCTGCCACTGAGTGGCTTACAAATTGAGGACTACAATGGACTACTTTATGTAATTATTTCTGGTTTACAAACATTTTAGAACGACTGTATTCAATGTGGCTCATGAATTTCCGGTATAGATATGGTACTGGAAACATTGTACGTATCATCTTCAAAGTACTGTTTTATTTGTATTACCCAGTTATCGCGCTTGATTATTGTTTCAGAGTTGTAGTAAAACAAGTGTTAGTTCAATCTCTTATAAATATTATGATCTTTTTTTTATTTGACTGAAATAGCAAACGAGCATGCAGTCCACCTGACGGTAAGTGGTCACTGCCGCTCATGGACATCTGTAATCAACTACATACAGAACATGAGTTCCATCTGAAGTTAATCACAGATGCGTTGCTACTCCTGAGGACTATGATGATCGCCTCATGTGAAAGTGTGCCGGCAACCACACCCTTCTATCGAAACGCAAGAGCATTTCTTGCGTTTCGATAGAAGGGTGTGGTTGCCGCGTTCACGCTAGAAATAAGAGTGGCGGTGGTACTTCCCCGATCGAACTACACTGGTTCTACCACCTTGGCAATCTATTTTTGTGTTCATCAATTAGGTATTAAATTGTTCTTTAATAGAAAATGGTGACGTAATATGAAATATTATTATGACGATGTATATTGCTATATTAAGGCACAATTTGTGAAATTATGTCAATAAAAGCTAGAGGTCTGAAGTTAATTAAGATGTTACTGTCATAAGCCCGAAAAATACGCAATAAACAACGTCGAGACAAACGTAGACGCTACGCAGTGAAGCTGTATAACGTCCTATATTGTCTGCATATACCTAGCTATTCTTCATTTGCGTGTCTTATTTTCTCCCGAGATTACAGAAAGTTATATTAAAGAAAAGTTACCTCGAACATTTGTTGACACGCTTTTGATTAAATGAGAGAAAAAACAAGTTGAGCCGAGACAAAAGGAAAACCGCGTGGTATTGGTCAGTTTCTGCACGAAAATACCTGCGTTACTCTAACTGCGCCCATAAATCTCCCGACTTCCGAGGAGATTTCTCCTCGGGACGCCTTCTTACAAACTTTTAGTACGTGTGCTTGAGACAGCCGTTTCGAGAGCTCCAGATTCTTTCTCAAATAGGTTGTGATATGCGAATATGATATTTTATACATACAAGCTACTTTTAGCTTACCAGTCTTTACCAGTGTGCGTGACTAAATTACAAATTGAACTCGTATCATGAATTTCAAAGTGTTAGCGAAATTTAGTGCATATATTTTAAAACATTTCAACACGTATTAGGTTTTTATTTAAAGATCTTAAAACACTTTCCTTATAAAATTGCAATTAATTATGAAAATTGAACTGTTTCTTGGAACATCATTCAAGACTCATTTCTCGAGAGTTGTGAGGGATCGTCGCTCCGATGCAGTTAGTATGTCACGCGTGACAAAACATGCGTGATTGTGACGCGGCGATTTAGAATCCATTTGGTCATACACTACTTCCCTAGCAGGACCACAATACTATCGCGTGACGAACTCAATTAGTAGGCTCATGCCGAACAAACTATTACAGGGAGTTGTAAAAGCCGGCCACTGCATCAATCTGGCCTGAGAACCATGAAACATTTGCTGCAAACGTCAGTTGTTCTGTCCTGGAAACGTCAGCGACGAGCTGTATGAACAAATGATATGTGCATTATTTTAAAGATTTTACTATAAGATTCAAGTAAGAAACGAGCATACAGTCCACCTGTTCACTGGCGTGTTCACTGGCGCCCACGGACATTTGTAAGCAACGTCATATATTTTTTTATCTTAATGAATTAGTAAACGAGCTTGCAGTTCACCTGATGTTAAGTGGTCATTGCCGCCCATAGACATCTGTGAGTAACTTTATACAGAACATACGTTCTATCTGTAGTCAATCACAAATGCGTTGCTACTTCTCAGGATGGTTGTTTCATATAAAATTGTGCCAACAACGTCACCCTTCCATTGATACGCAAGAATTGCTTCACGCTACAAATAAGTGCGGCGTTGGTACCTCCCTGTTCGGTGTACATTGGTTCTACTTGAACGTCACGGAATTTTGCTGCAAATTGCTAGATTTCGCTAAACGCTACCGCTTGCAGCGATACGCGATTCTGCGGCGATCAGCGGTGAGCGACAGGCGTATCGAACATGTCACATTATTACCGATAGAGACATTGTACATAAGGTCATAATATAGTTCATCTTTTTATTTATGCTGTACTATTAAAATATAATGAACGCTATTAAATCTTAAACACTTCACGGGGTTTATTATTTTTGTTCTCGTATTTTCATTGAACATCGTTTTATTTTATCCCAAAATAATCGCAACACATTTATAAAATTATGTACCTATATAGGTAAAAAATACACATATTGATTAAGTATTTAAATAAATACAGTAATTGCTATTTGTAACCTCGTATATGTATCATGTGTCTTTGCATTCAAATCTCATCAATTTTTGTCTAGTAATTGCCTAAATATACATGTACACACAAAAAGAAGTAAAAATTTTTGTCTCCATCTCAACGATATCAAACTCGTTGCCTCTTACCAACTGCACATCATGTGTCATGTCATCCAACAATTTTCTTGTCTGAAGTTGACTCTCGAGACGAACATATGTAAACACGTACTCTTGTCATTTGTGGTATAGTGAGAACTCGACGCATCCCCTCGTACGAACCCTCATACTATTGTCGGATTTAAGGCTTACGGAAGAAGCCAAGTAATATTTATATTTTTGTAGTTTCAAAGTTTTAGATAAGATAAAATGATAAGATGAAAATGGCGAAAAAAATTCAGTCGTAAAACGTATTTTAAATCATTGTTTCCAATCTCATCCAAATCTGATCAGTTTTAATGGTTGAACGGTGATGGATTATCATATCGACGAATGGTCAAACGGACGGAAAAATTTATTTATTTATTTATTTTTATTTATTTATTTGAACACCAACATAATGTACACCAATTACAGCATAAACAGAAGATAACATTAGAAAGACAAGTGTCATTATAATCAAAGGTGTAGACTGCATGCACAGAAAGCGAATGTAAGCCAATGAGAAAAAAAAATACAAATCATTACAAATTGATTACAGATTATTCCATCCATCAGCCTTTAAAAGTCCACTGCTGGACATAGGCCTCCCCTAATCTGCGCCACTTCGACCGGTCCTGAGCCATCTGAATCCAGCGGTTACCCGCCGTCTTCTTCAGGTCATCAGTCCATCGGGTCGGGGGGCGGCCTGCACTCCTTTTGCCGAGGCGTGGTCTCCATTCGAGGACTCTTCTACCCCATCGGTTATCTGTCCTACGAACGATGTGGCCTGCCCATTGCCACTTCAGCCTACTAATTCTGAGAGCTATGTCGGTAACTTTCGTTCTCCTACGGATTTCATCATTACGAATTCTGTCGCGCAGGGAAATACCAAGCATAGCTCTCTCCATAGCTCGCTGAGCGACTTTGAGCTTACGCACGAGGCTCACAGTGAAGGACCACGTCTCGGCGCCGTATGTCATCACTGGCAACACACACTACTCGAACATCTTCGACTTCAGGCTCTGAGACATATCGGATGAGAAGATATGGCGCAGTTTCCCGAACGCTGCCCAGCCGAGTTGGATTCTACGAGTGACCTCTTTCTCGAAGTTGGACTTACCCATCTGCACCACCTGCCCCAGGTAAATATATTCGTCAACAACTTCGTGGGTGGTGCCGTCAACAACGACCGGTACGGGTGTGACATGGACGTTAGACATGATCTTTGTCTTGTCCATGTTCATCTTAAGACCCACCCGTTGAGAGGTACCAGAGAGGTCGTTGAGCATGGTGTTGAGTTGCTCCATCGACTCCGCCATGATGACTATGTCGTCTGCGAATCGAAGGTGAGTGATATATTCGCCATCGATGTTGATGCCGAATCCTTTCCACTCCATCAGTTTGAACACGTCTTCCAATGCAGCGGTAAACAGTTTCGGGGATAATACATCCCCCTGTCTCACACCGCGCTGCAATTGGATCGGGTTCGTACATCCGTCGTGTAATCGGATCGACATTGAGGCTGCCTTATATATACACTTCAACACTTCGATGTACCGATAGTCAATCTGGCACCGCTGGAGCAACTCCAACACCGCCCATGTCTCGATAGAATCGAAGGCTTTCTCATAGTCCACATAGGCCACACACAACGGCAGATTGTACTCCTCAGCCTTCTCTACTATCTGCCGCAGTGTGTGTATGTGGTCCATGGTACTAAAGCCTTTTCGGAATCCGGCTTGTTCGGGAGGCTGGAAGTCGTCGAGCCTGCGAGCTATTCGATTATTGATGACCCTCGAAAACACCTTGTAGACGTGGCTCAGAAGCGCGATGGGCCTGTAATTCTTCAGTAAAGACCTATCGCCTTTTTTGAAGAACAGTATCACCACGCTTCTGCTCCACGCCTCCGGTGCTATACCCTGGCTTATGACGGAATCGAACAACTGTTGGAGCGCTTTCAAAATAGGCCTCCCTCCTGCTTTAAGCAATTCAGTTGTGATTCCGTCTTCGCCGGGCGCTCGGTTGTTTTTGAGCTGTTTGAGGGCCAATCTAATCTCGTACAGGCTGACGTCCGGGATATCTTCGGTATAGTGTCGGGTTAGCGTGGCTCGCTTGTCATTGACAGGCGGCAAAGGGCCACGTGAAGCGGTATATAACTGATTACAGATTATTACAAATTACAAATTGAGATTAATTAGTGAAGTAAAATAATAAAAATAGTCAAATTAAAGTAATAAAAATTAGTCAATTACAGTGATAAAAATTGTCAATTAAAAATAATAATAATAATAATAAGTACAGATGCCTGAAAGATGATGATGGATAGAAAGAACAAACAAATAAAAGGACTCATAGAAGTTTGAACAGAACGGACAAATGAGTACCTAGTCTTGATCAATAAAGACACAGTTATTACTGCG